>JAQGBQ010000482.1:0-21141 GCA_034698485.1 Vertagopus arboreus | reverse complement strand
GAAAAAACTTGATCGACGGTTAATAATGATGTAATCATTTTTAGCCCGACTCCGAGGGCTTATGAAAACATGTCAGTAGTGGTATAGATAGCACTTTTCCACGTTTTCAAATAGAAACTAATAAATAATTTAATTAAAATGTTTCATAGTAAATTTAATAATTAGTTAAATAACTAATAGTTTATTCAAGAATAAAAAAAACATTAATTAAAAGTAATGAAGTCATTGAGCATTGTATTGGCCCTACGGATTCTCTGGCTTCGGCGCAGAGGAACCGGGGGTCCAACAAGAGCAGGAACGACAGGCTCTGGAGACAGGGGGACGTCCACAAACTCAGGCTCGTTGCCATCATCATCATCATCAACAACGACAGCAGGGTCAACAACAACAACCGGAACCCCAAAAAGACTGTCGCCATCCCCGTCATCGGCCCCAACAGCGAAATCAGCACCGGGCAAGTTACCGCCAGCCTCAAGAGCAGCAGAATCAGCACCGGACAAGCTACCACCAGCCTGGACATCTGGGTTCTGCAGAACCGGGCGCCGATCCAGCTCCAAATCGACCTACCACATACATACATTTAAATTAAAAAATCACATTCATACATAAACGCATGCATACATAATAATTTTAAATACCCTTGGGGGTTGACAACGATATCGGACTTGAGCCGAACTTCCAGCTTCGACATCCGTCCGTCGAAAACACGCCCGAACCCGTGGAACCCTCTTCCAAACAACGTAAGCTGTCACCAGCAGAATCCCTAATCCGACCACCACACCTGTAATTTAAAATAAATTAATTTTCCATGCAATTTATTTATTTAAAATTACGGGTTAATCCCCTTACCAAAAAATACGAGTCCGTTGAAGAATGGTCCATCCGGGGGGGCAGGACACAAGGTTTCATCTCCAGGTCGGAGAATGACGCGAAATTCGCCGTCCAAACAGCTCGGATCGCTGACACAAAACGGCACACCGGCAAACGAAAGGGCGAAAACGCAACCTGCTTCTAGGCAGGATACGCACAATTTGCTAAGGCAATTCATCTGCAAATTAAATAAACAAATAAATAAAAGAAATAAAATAAAAATGAATTAAAATTTCTTACCTTGAGAAATCCACGCGCTCACCAAAATAAAATGTTTTGATTTGAATTTGGCGGTTGAGACTGGGCTTCGATGGGGAATTTGAGATTTCCAAAAATTGATGAAATCAGAACGGTTAGATGTGGTATGGCTAATAGGTTGCAATAATTTAAATTTACGAAACCTAATAACCATACCATACCTGCCGAACCTTCGATGATCATTTACTTGCAAAAATATGTCCCCTTTGATTTTTTAAAATTTAAATTGGTTGACAGGCGGGGACTTGCAAAGTAAAGATTTAAACTACTGTGGATAGTTCTGTCGTCGCAATAAAATTAGATATTTTTTTGAAGATACAGTTTTGCAAATATTTATTTTTTATTAACATTAAAATTAGAATAACAAACATGAATATAATTTCAAAATAATCCTTAACTATTGAAAGAATATCTTGATGTGTCAATAAATTATTTACATTGCACAAAAAATCTGGAAACTTAAAAGCTTCCGGAAATTTTCTGGTTGTTATTGAAAAACATTCATCATAATTACAAGCATGGTCAACTTTTACTCCAAATCGAGAAGTTAAGTTTGTTAACGAACGACATGCATATTCTGGTGTTGTGTATGAAAGCCACATTATTTTAAGAAATACTTTGGTTTCATTTGCTGTACAAATTTTACAAAATTCATCCACCAGCGTTTCATTGTGCTTGGTGTATACACTTTCAGAGTATACTACTCCGAAAATTAAAATTGTTACCATCCAAGCCATGGTTCAAACTTCAACTGATAAAAACAATATTGTAAACCTAGAGTTTATTTACATTTCGTGTACAACATGTCAGAGATGGGTACCGTTTGTAACGCTTTAAGAGTTGAAACCGCTTATAAAATTTTCTGACCAAATTATCATTGCGCAGAAGGTTATTTGTAAATCTTGATTCAATAAATGCAAGACTCCTACGTCGACTTCTATAGTACGCGTAAACTAGACAAAATACTCCACAAAGGAAGCTGTTATCAGATTGTGTCGCTTTGGTACTTTTATTTATAACTTTGCAAGGGAGTTTAACCCCATATTTTTTTGAAACATCGTTGCCATAGGAATCAAATGTCTCAGCCACCATTTCTCTAGCGTGTCGATAGAACAGAACACAGAACCAATGCTGCCCTTTTGAAGTATTGTCCATGGTATTGGATATTACGAATACCGGCAGATCAGTTAAATCCAATGAAACGAATTCATTTTTAGCAATCACGTACGAAGTTTTAGCAGCTGTATTTTGCAAAATAATTCGGAGACAACAAGCAAGTGTGTCTGACTCCATTTCAATTGTCAATTGTGACGTTGCGATTGGCATCAATTGATAACAATCCACCAAACTGACCAAGAACTATGCAGTTAATAGATTTGTCAAGAGGGCCCTTGAAAGTCAAATCTATAGATGTGTGACCTTTCTGTTTTGCTTGAAAACGATTTCCAGTGCTTGACGATTGAATATCCAAAACTACAAGAAAACTACCATCAACATAATCACTTCTGCTAATTCCATGTCCTTCTGAATTTCCAGGAACAGCAGACTGTAAAGTATTGTATCCTAACAAAGAAACATTATTGGCACAATCAAATAACAGACTTCTATATATACTAGCGTCGCCATCAACATAGGCTTTAACCGAACTAATGTCAGAAGGTTGAAAGTTAAACGCACTGTGTTTAATACTACCATTAATGGCTAGGCTATCGACAAATGTTATTACAAGATATTCCGGTAAATAATTACGAAACAAAACTTCTGATGCGATGCTTTGGGTACCTTTTGCAATCGAGAACGTCCTCATTTCAATGGTTCTTAATGGATAGTTATATTTTTTTCCTGACGCCAGAAGCTTTTGATGATATGATAGAACTTGGCTATTTATCAAATACTTTCTCGTATATAGAACGCAGTCCTCAATGACTACTTTGAATGGAAACGGGCTAACATTTCCTACATCCGGTCCGGTCAAACAAAAAGCTTCGGGACTCCGTCGAAGTACAATTCTTGTTTCAATTTCACTGGGAAACCAGCGTTCAACTTCAAACACACTTTCACTCAATTTTCCAGTTATTTCAAAAGTCGAACTTAGTTTACAATAATTAAGCCTAGACTCAAAGCCTTTATTCTCAGCTATCGTGAAGACGTCTTGCTTGGTATCGGGATAATATAGACCGCTTGTTAGAATTGTGGATTTATAGCCGGTGCCATGTGTGAGCAAATTCAATATGTGTGATCGATAGCTATACAATGACGCACTTTTACTTACAATAGTGGAGTTCATGGATACTTCGACAGAATTGAAGATAGCTGACAAAAAGCCATGACTTGGGGCAACTAAATCTGTTGCACTTAAATTACTTCCATTGGTTTTAATAACTCGTACACGCATGTACAAAAATGCGCTGGATAAGTCCAAGAAGTATGCTGTCGAAGATGGTATCAAAAACTCTACCGGATTTGAAGAATCTTTTACGTTGGCGATTGGGTAATACGTGTGATACTCAGATTGTAGCACGGATACATCTGTCATTGGGATTGAAGTCAGATCTAGTTGGGATCGGAAAGATGGGATGGACCCCGGGAAAATATTGTTCTCCATTATGGCTTTTTAGTTTTTGTAGATTTTCTTTTTTTAACAGGAGAAACTTTTTTAGGTTTTACCTTGGCGACTTTTGATTTAGTACTGACCTTTTTTCTTTTACCTCCGACCTGTTTTGTCACTTTACGTTTATTTCCGGAAGCCGTTTGAATTGTCCTGAGTGGTACCAAGTAGTCGACGGATCTAACGTCTAAGCCCCCACCTCCAACTTGCATAGGAGACTCCATTGGGGACAAAGCGCAGGAACCGTCCTTGCATTTAATTTTCCTCATATTGATTTTTGTTTAAAATGTAGTACCACCGTCGTGATTGTTTCTGTTTCTGGCAGCAAATTAAAATATTCGTCCACAAGAGAAATGCGAATGTCTGATACGTCTGTCTCTTTCAAATTCAAGTACATAACTGGCTCAAAGTTTATGTTTGCAACATTATTTCTAGTAGCATCAGTTTTAAATACTCGTAAGACTGGTAGGGAAGTGTGGCCGTACAATTGGGTTTCAATTAAATTACACAACACAAGAACTTTGCTGATAGATTTAGTTTGTTGCTTTGTAGGTTCGTCGGATGGTATTATCGCCGGCACATCAGAATGATTATCAGTTAATATCAAGTCAGTTCTAATTTTTTGAAATACAAACTCTGGTTCCAAATTTAAATACACGTTAATTTGAGATGGGAATTGCATATGTAAACCTGGAGGTAAAATTACAGACAAACTGTTAGGCGTTTCAACAAAACGTACTCGATATGTCGCAGCATCTAACGCATCTGATATTTTTGCAATTAAAAGTTCATAGCTATATTCTTCTGGTTCTTCCACGCTAACTTTAAACTCTCCCCAATGGAACACAGTAAATTTAAACTTGTGGTTCGACTTTAACGCATCATACGCTTTTTGATCTTGAGTATTTTCTGATATATATTCACCAGGAGCAAATGTAGTTTGTTTAAATCCTAGAATTTCAGCCAATTCCTTACAAATTATAAGCGATCGTTTGTCATCTGAAAATCTTATCTTTGTTTTTCCTTCAACAATTCCTTGTTTTCGTACTTCGGTGAACTGCAAATCCAATTTAAAATTTTGAAACTCTTTCGACAGCTCAAACAGTAAGCTTGATACATGTTTAGTTTTTTTTCCAATAAAAAAATCTGATTCTATGTATTTTGTAACGTTGATTTGATTATCATCTCCACCAGGAGTAAAAAACGTTGGTTGTGGAATTGGTGGTTTGATAGGTACTGGAGGAATTGGAATTATTGGGACAACAATTTTGGGTTGTTCGTAAAAGATTTCACATATGCCAATCTGAAACACGTTTTCATTAACATTGATGTTTCTACACAAATGATTCACAAAATTGCTTGAGGAGTTTAGTGGATAATATTCCAAACTAGAATTTGAAACTACAGTGACAAAAAAGTCCGAAACATCAAAGCGCTCCATCTTTATTAATCTGTGTTTTCGGATGAATTAACAGGAACTAATTCTTGTTCATAAAATCCAGAACTTTCAAGTTGTTCACCTTTCAAGTCCTCTAAAACGTACACTGGCACTGGCCTTAAGCGTTTGATTGCTTTTATTCGAAAAATTTCTCGGCTAAACGTCTCATCAAATCCTTTTCTAAATAAAATTCTGCCTTTAGATATTCGAACAAGTTGGCTCACTTTTAATTTTGGCTCTCGAACCTCTGCCGATACAACTCGATGATAAACATTATGCCATGCTATGCTTTCATTGCTTTTATTAACGTTAGCAGGAATCATCTGTATACTTCTGTTGAAGCTATTATTTATAGAAGTTGTTATGTCTTGCAAATCATCCACCCAGTTCTTTGATTTCTTGTGTGTCATGTTACGGGCAATCACTGTTCGTAAACGACGAACGTACCGTTCAATCATTGATGCCTTGAGCTTTGAAAATGATCTATACAGTAAAATGTTTCTATTTTTAAGCATTGTCTTTGTTATTCCACCCCAAAATTCCATTCCAAAATCGGTTTGTATTTTAGATGGAGACCTTCCTGACCGTTTAAATATATTTACTAATCCATCACGAACACTTGTTGCGGTTTTAGTTTTTAATGGTTCAGAAAACAACATTTTAGATAAACAATCGACTGCCAGTAAAATGTATTTATATCCATGGTTCTGCCTTGAAAAGTCTTTGTAAAATATCAAATCCGCTTGCCATAAATAATCAATACTGGGACACATTACTGCTCTACGTTTGAAAATATGCCGAATGGGACGATGAAGCGTATAAGTTTGCAAAGCTGCCAATGAGTCAGTTACTTCTTGTTTGTCTCGATATTTATTATTGGCCAAAAAACCTGATAACCCTGATAACGACCCAGCTGCTTTAACGTTGAAGTATCTTCTTTTGATATTCATTTTTCAATTAATGTATATTTATCTTCAAACCGTATCCAAACACAGGAGCTGACAGATTGAAGTCCCTTCCCTTCTTGATTTACATTAACGTACTGCACAATATTATACAAATTCGATGAAACTTTCTGTTCCTTTAAAGATTTGATAAACACATCCGCTGCTGATAGTTTTTGAAATTTATTACTTCCAAGTATCAAATTATACACAAGATCAACAATGTTACTTCCGGGATAAGCCTTATCCATATATACAAGTTCCAAATCAGAATTCCATTTCAACTGTCCAGTTTTAGTTAATTCCATTAACAACTGCTTTGCATTATCTTTAAGGGTAGATGGGAGTTTATTTAAAACTTGGGATATCGGGTCACCAGAATCAGTGGGGTATTCTTTATCAATAATACCTTGGTCAACTAATTTTTCATATAAAGAATGGCTTATTACTTTCATTATCACCGCCATCCTATTGATTCAATGTACAAATAACAGCTTCTTCAAATATCTTACTTAAAACACAAGATAGCAAAATAAAAATAAACTGCTGGTTTTCGACAAACAGGTTTTTTACTCTAGTTCTATGCAATGCTGTTCGTCGTTTGAAGTAGTTAATGATGATACTGCACTTTTTTAAACACTGTTTCTCTGTAATATCTAAATTTAAAAACGGTGCATTTATAATACATTCAATTATAGCAATTAGTTCATCAGAGGTGCATTTAACTATCAGTCTCTTCCGTTCCTTGGATTTGACCCTGATCAGACTTCTTAAGAACTCCTCGTTTTCTAATATTCGTAACATCTTTTGGCAGGTATATACACGAGTTTTTTATAGGATATATGAAATTTCTAAATCTAAATGATTCGTGGGTTGAAGAATGGTTATCGATTAAAAGAAAGCGATATGGTTCCCGAGATACGTCACTGATGGCTTCTCTCAAGAAATAAGGAGTTGATGGACAAACTTGACGATTTAAATGATCAATAGAGCTCATATCACGCTTATTTGGGAATAATATGTGGTATGTAGCATTGGTAGAAACGCATCGCAAATTTTTAGCAAACATGGTCTGTAATGTAACTAGTGCAGTTATGTTTGAGTGATGGCTGAGGCGGATAAAAATATCTGAAATATATTTACATTGTTCTCCGTTTAATTGAAAATCTAACATTTTGTCATCAAAAACTATCAACATTGGTTGCCCACTAAGTACTGGGAGTTTTTTATAATCTGATAAGAATGTAACGTCTGAATTATTAGCCAAAAATTCATCGAATCGTTTTTGATAACTTTGAAAAATATAAAATACTTGTTCAATTCTCTGATTAAATATCTTATTGCGGTTTGAAATTATATCCAAAATAACTTCTGTCTTTCCGGAATTAGATTTTCCTACGAGTACAATGGTGCATGGAGCTTTAAGTCTACAATCAAAAATGTCAGGATTCATGATTGAAGACTCATGTTTCCAAAGGCTGTTGTCGTTAATTGATCTTCATTTAAACGGCGTCGAACATCTAAACCATGGAATCCAAACTTATCTGAAGTAAATAGCTTGCTAGCTTTGATGGGTTCTATTTGACTGCTTTGAACTAACTGACGGAAGTAATCATGGCTTATAGTTTTAAGTAATGATTTTGAAGCACCTGGGGCTGATGCGGTGGAGCGATTTTGAAACATGCAATGAATACAAGAAGAATCAGTCTGATTGCAGTGACTACAAAATGCTTTGCTCAGGTAACTATACAAACGAATTTTTACTGAAACAAATTCGGTTATATTAAAATCAACAACCTTAAACTTTCCATGTGCACACATATTTTCTTCATTATATAGAAAATGGTCTTTCGGAAAATTGGAGTAATCGAAAAATGGACTGAGCCGTTTTAAAGTGTTGAGGTACTGGTTATCTTGGTTGTCTATAACGAGACTCAAACTGTCGGTTTGACCCATTATTAGACGAGCATTAGGGAAATTAGGCCGAATTATATCATAAAAGCCTTGATAGAGTCTGAGTTTTGATAAATCCAGAATTACGCTTGATATTAACTGTGGATAAGAATAACGCACTGTGGAATATGACATTTTAAATAATGACAAATGTGGTGATAAAAATATAACTTCTTGGAAGTTATGGGCTGCAACAAGGTCAACACACTGTCTTTTTGTTCTACAAGTTTTAATATTGACATGGTTTTTCGTGCTATATAAAGTTCTTCCCCATATATTTACAAGTATGGCTTTACATAGTGCATTTAAAATCAAATCTCCGCTACGTACCGTCTCCCTTCGTAAACTCATAACTTTCTCGATAAAATCTTTCAAAAACGGAGACTCTTTAAATCGCAGAACTTTATATATCTTTTCTAATTTCATTCCTGACTTGCAATAATAGATCAAGTTTTTATAATATGTCACATAGTGATCCTTTGGGTAAAAATCTAACATTAGCTTAGGCTTCCGAAATGGGTTTGAAATTTTTGGCTGGATGTTCTTAAAAACCCCTTTTTGTTGCTCTGAAAGGTCTTGGAGTTGTATTGGCCTTTTGGATGGTGCCAAGGGTAGGTCATCAAATCGATCATGAATTTCTGGGGGGCAAGTTAATTTTACTTCACAGATGTAACCAATTCCAGAGTCTTCTTTAACATTTAGAATATCTAGCTGTTCAATTTCATTGATTGATAAAAACTCGTAATTTGATACGGGTAGAAATTCACACAAACATGAAGGATACAAACTGACTATGTCAATGAACAACAACTCTCGTCGATTCGTATCCGAGATCATTTTGCAACCAAGTCTTTCAGTATTAGCCGTAACAAACTTTATATTTGACGTTTCGATTCCAGATCGAATCGATTTATGAACGAATTCAATAATTTCGGGACTTTTAATAAATTCAAAATCGGCTTTACTATGGCACATGGCTATGTCATAGCTCCATTGGCTTAAACTAATGCTGTGATTTGGGCTCATCAAAAAGTGTTTCATACAATATGAAGTGAAATTAATGTGCACTGTTGCATGTTGAAACACAATAACTTTTAAATAAAGCCTTGCATAATCTCGAAGATTTGAACAACTAAACACGTCAAAAATTTCTAAGCTCAGGTCATACCGTTTCTGCAAAAGCTCGGGATCACTAATTTCCTCCTTAAAATGTTCTATAGAAGGCAAACTTAATTCAGTCATAACATCGTTGCTTGTAATATAATTATAAGGAAATAACAGTCCAGATGTCAGCTTGGACCAATCAGAGTTAAAACCAAATTCTTCAAAAATAAAAGCAAAATCCTCTTCAAGGGATTCTGAGATACTTGCTAAGCGCTCGGTAAGATCAGCAATTGTATTGCTTAAAAATAAACTGCTATCAAGAAATCTAATGTTTGGAGGAATTTTTAAAGAAATAATTTCATTGGCTGATTTTGCAATTACTTGAACTTTTGAAACAAAATTAGGTTTTAAACTTCTAAGGATTAAAAGTGCGTCATACTTTGATAATGTATGTGTTATTATTACCAATTTTCGGTCAGTTATTTGCAAATTGCACTTTTGGCACAGTATCTGTGGTTCAACGTTAGGATTCTGGTGGTGATGATGAACAACTTTAACAATATTTGCTAAATCACATTCACAGATTCTGCAAGTTTTTGCTTCTTTGTACATCTTTCGAATTGTTGGAGTATATTTTAACGGAATTTGACAATTTGTTACAATATCATTAATTCGTTCTGCTTGAGCGAATAGAGTTTTCATGAAATCTTCCATTGGATTTACACCGTCATAAAATCTTGAAAATTCTATTTTGCCTGATGAATTAACAACTACCATCCCATATGCAAATATTTCGGAATTCCCTTCCGCTTGTGTGTAAATTAGTTTTGCAAACACAGGATCTTGAGGTTTTGAATACCGAAAAAGTTTAATGTAGATTTTAAACATGACATCTTGATAGTAATGTAGTTTATTAAATTCATAAAAGTCGCTTTTTGGAAATGATAATTTCTTAACTCCTAGTACTTGGCAACTATGTTTAGATAGGCCTACATTGAAATTTGCAAAACATTTGTTACACACTTTTGCTTTTGCGTAACCTTGTTTGCCAAAAAATGCTCCTAACGACTCAATAACACAGAAATGACTTTTATTTGTTTCGTCTTCTAAGCTCAAAAGGTTAATATGTTGATCAAAATTGGAATCTGTTACATACAGGGGATAAATTTCTGAATCTTTAAACCCAAACACATTAATTGAAATGGAATTTCTAATTTCAAATACTGGAATGTCTACGATCCTAACATCGTTCATAAATTCATCAAAATTTAACGATCCGGTCTTTCGGACTTCTTTGAGTATTGACGTGTAACTGTTTGGGTTTTCATACATTCTTTTTAGTCGGCCTTTTTGACTTTTTGATAGTTCTTCCCATTTTGCCAATGGAGTTTCTGGTAAACATATCTTATGCTTATATAATGCAAAAAGAATACACCGATAAAAACAACCCGTTCCATGGTTTTTTATATTAACTACAGATCGTCGTCTCAAGCTGGAAGGTGTTGGAATGTATGAACGCCCTCGTCTAGATAAATTAGGTTTGTAAATGGCAGTCCTAACATTTAAAGAATGTGTAACTTTTAAAACCCAATTACTTCCTTCTGAAGTGTACAGACTCAAAGATATTTCTAGATACTCTAGTGCAGCATAAATATTTCGTTTAATAAATCCTTCGTGTGTATTTCTAATAAATGGACTTATAAATGTTCTATTCAGTTGAATTCCTTGTTCTATTTTTTCTAACGTTACATTTATTGATATTGAAACTTTTATTCCACCGTGTTTTTCTAATAACTGCTTTAATAAGTTGAACAGACTCAAGTAACAAAATTCAAAAGCATCAGCAAATTTAATTATGGTAGACGAGAACTTATGGGAAAACTCTAGTATTGCTCCATGATGTATTGTTTTGTCTAATGTAAACACTCCAGTTTCAAGAGGAGCATCGTTTTCGTTTTGATTGCCTCCAGCTTGAGTGACCTCCAAGCATTGATGTTGACTTAACGAGTTTCCGACATAACCACACCCTTCACATTCATGACACATTGAAACATGCTGGAAATAAGTCTCATATCTATAAAAATGTGGAGCATTGCAATCAAAATATGGACACCAATATTTTCTTGATACTGGTCTTTGTCTAAGATTTGGATTTTGGGAAAAAATTACTTCGATTCTGGGTGGGAGTGGTTTTGGCCCCGACATTTTGGTTATTTAGTTAAAGGGATACTTTCCTGATGCTTTACTTTGACGTCTCTTGTAGTATTTTAAGTGCCAATGAATTGAATATAACCACAAATTAAAGTGAAGATTACACCGTGGACATAAGGTTTTAAAAAACTTGGTTTTTCTGCAAGTGATAATTTCTGTGGAATATAAAATTATTGATTTTTTGCACAATGCGCAAAATCGTTTTCCAGTTTTTAAAATGTTCATCATTATATATCACAAAAATGTTGGTTAGCTTTTTGGCAGAACAGAAATCATCAGCACATTCAACACAAAGTATTTAACAAAATAATTAATTTATGACACAGTGCATCAGTTTTAAATTTAACACATATAGAAAGCTTTGGGTCTGTATTCATCTTAATTCATCTTCATCTGAAGAGTCGTCAAATTGTATTCCTTTGTTTAAAAGCATCTTATATTCATACCAATATATAGGTTGTGGATAAATAAATATACTTGGAAAGTTAATTCTATAATGACATGGAATACAACAACTACAATTGTAAAATTTTCTAACATCATCACAGGTCAAACATTCTGTTCTTTTATGACAACGTCTACACCACAAAACCTGATGATTTCTAGGAGCTTTCATTTTAATACGTCTCTAATTTCTAAGAGTTCGTATTCTATAATATAGTCTAGTTCATTAAAAGTTATATCGCTTGGTGAATTTAGTAACTTCGAATAAAGGAAGCAGGTTTTAGTGTTACGTCTACGAAATGGAGATTCCAAGACACTAAGCATAGCCGGCAGGTCCCGTGCTTTCCTTTTCTCTTTGCAATCTAAACAACAATTGGAACTAAAAAAAGTTTGATAAATCTTCATTCCAACACACATGGAACAAAGCATTAGTTTACAATCGGTACATTTAAACCATTTATGTTTTGGTTCGTGCATTGACAAGCCGGAATTGATAATGGTTTTCCCAACCACATAAACCCAACTTCAATTCCAGAAACTCGACTTGCAATAATTTGCAAGCTTTCTTTTAAACTCAAGGATGCAGGATCCTGAAAGTATTTTCTAAACAAGGGACATTTGTTTATGTTTGAAGAAGACAATTTGATGTTGTTAATGACACTGAGCCGAGCAGATTTTAATACAAATTGTACATCTTGTTTATACAAACATTGCAAACATATTCCATTATTTTTTGTACAATTAACACATAATCCAGTTCTTTTACACAAACTACAAGAAGGTCTGGCGTCCTTTGAGAGCAACTTCTTGATGAAGCTTTTGAATAAATTCATCATTAATTAAATTATTATCCAAAAGGAAAGCAGCTTCTTTGTCTGTTAGGTCACTACACGAATACATATATTTTTGTAGCAAATAATTGGATTTTTGATGACTTCTGTTGGGAAGGTTTCTAATTTTGATTGATGTTTTGTATGTATCGTACTTAATGTCATTTAAAAGCCACTGACGATATGAAAAACTTGGTTGAGGTTTTAAATGCCTGCTGCTATGTCTTCTTACAGAATTACATTTATTGCACAAGCCGTCACATAAAAAATACTGAAAAAATTGATCCTCACCAAAACAACCTACACAATATGTGAATTCGCAATACCAGCAATTTATCTTTTCATGATTATTAAGATTACACAGTAACTGCATGGCTATATATATTCACAAATCGTCATAAGTTAAAAGGAATATTTTCAAAGTCTATTTGTAATAGTTTCGTATCACATCAAGGATGTATGGGTGTTTAATCAGATTATAATCAATCAAATGAGCACATTCTTGAAGAGTTAATTGTTTAGCCGAATACATAAATTTCTGCAGAAGGAAACATTGACGTTGATGAGAACGATCCGGAATCTGTCGTTCAAATCGGTCCAAACCTCCAAATCGAAGTTCCTCTAAGAGTTCAATTCTCTGGCTAAGATTTTTTGGAACATATTCATAATCATATCTGGGCTTAGCTAAGCGATAGTAATTACGAGATTTAATTTCAAAAGTGTCAGAGTTGCAATAACTAGGCAATTTCATTTTACAAATCCATTTGAAATATTAATTCATCACCACTGGAATCAAATTCAGCAGTAGTTGGGACTAATTCTTTTACAGTGGAATTTTCTGCTTGGCTTGGTGTAACAGTTTGATTTGTCGTCTCTTTCTTATTAGAGCTTGTAATTGATTGGGATTTTTTATCTTCGATTTCTTTTATCCACTCTTTTCTAAACTGTTCAACAGCTTCGAGATTTGAATCAATTTGATCAGCCAAGCTTAGTTCTTGCAACCCAAGGCTTTTCATTTCTGTTAGGTAATTGTTAAATAATTGAATATCTCGAGGAACAAAAAATCGAGAAATATGAATGTCGTTATCCAAGAATATGACGTCACTGAGGTTTCTTACTCTAGTCAAGCCGGAATAAAGTTGATTATAAAATATTTCGTTTGGGCTGAGATGAATACATATTTTATCTAGCGTTAAACTTTGAGTTTTGTGAGTGGTTAAACTTGCACTTAATTTTAACGGAAATTGCTTATAACTATACTTTTTGCCAAAAACTAAATATTCTTCTTTGTATGGTTTAATTGGTATTGTACCAAACTTCAAGGTAGGACCGACATATGATGGGAATATGCAATTAATTGCTAAAGGAAAGTCACGGCCTGGTTGTTGTTTTTTTCCATAAAATATAGAATGAACGGTTCCTCTACTTCCACTCACTAAATGATTGAAACAATCAATATTTCTTCTAAGAATTACAGGCGCACCAACAGCAATTGACAAATTAAATTCTTCGGATAGAGGAGGTGAACTATACTTTTTTTGAGGAATGATTTTAATGATTGTCTGGTTCAAACTTTGTAAATGTTGAAAATTATAATTTTCACATTCTAAGTTGCTTGGAAATACTCTTAATGCGGAGCTGAATGTTTCTATTTCATCCACCGACAGATTTCTAATCAGCCTAGTTTGAAGTAAGTTTATGTCACTTGAAGAAACATTCCTTAATCGTATGTTTTGCAGTAGGTCAATAAAAGTTGATTCTTTCTGTCTGATTGATTCGTTCAAAAAAAAGAATTCAAATGACCGAAATAATTTTGAACCATTGGTTTCAAACGAAGATAAACATGCATTATTAAACCACAAGCAACTTCCATCGATAATCTGTAACTGAGCAAAATCACCGAAAAGAAGAACTGAAATCCCTCCGAACGGTTTTTTGTTTTTTAAAACCTGTTGCAAACGGATATTTATGAACTGAAACAAATTAAGAGATATAAATCCAATCTCGTCAAGAATTAATATTTGCTTGTCCAACTTTCTCCTGAGTCTTTGCTTTTGCCTTGTTGTAATGTTTATATTACAAAGCTGATTGTCTGGACAAACCGGAATTTCAAAAAATGAATGAAGGGTTATTCCGGATATTGAAGATGACGATAAGCCAGTAGGTCCACAACATTGATAACTAATGTTATTCAAATCAAGTTTTTGACAAACACGATCGATAAGATAAGATTTTCCACTTCCTGGTATTCCTAACGTACAAACCAATAACTGAGACCGAGGAGATTTAAAAATATTATTTATTTTACTAAGTACTTTAGATTGTTTTTCAGTCATGCAGGATTTTGACACTGAAATTCCAGTCAACCAGCGAGGAATTTGCACACGAACATTTTTTTTATTGTCTTCAATAAAATTTACGTGTTCTTTGTTAGTTTTACACTTAAACCATTTGTGCACTTCTAAATGATCGTACAATTGTAATGAATGCATAGAAAAGGTTTATGTATTTTAAAAATCGAAATGTGTGATTATAGAGTTCACTGGCAAATGTTATTAGTTGAATATAAACAAATCATGACATATATTTCAATCACAAAAAATAATACAAACAGCCCTAATATAATCATCATCATGACACCTTCTTCAAAAGGCATAATAAATTATTATAATAAACTCTGGATTCTGTCAACTAAAAATACTAGTTCCAACACAAAACCAGCTTTAATGTCTAAGACATTATTCTGGAGTCTCACCAAAGTGTCTATGATTAATTGCGAATTAAATTCATGTATTTTCGAACCTTTACAGCGTTGTGTTACTATGGTTGGCAATGGATTAGACGTCCCCAGGAACGGTGATCGTGATGCCTTCGAGATGCAAGCCGGTGTTTCCACAAGAGTAAATAGAATGAAACTGTGGTGATCTAAGGCCCTTTTTATATTCAACTAAAAAACATTCTCAAACATTTTAGAACATTCATGAATGATCTAGGGCTTTATATATTATTCTAGAACACGGTTCTAGAATAATCTGTACCTTTCTCAACAAATTCAGAAAGGTTCTCGAGATTTCTAGAATGATGTAGCAAATGAGTCTAGAACCTTCTTGTAGCCTCTGGGCATTGACTTCAAGTCTCTCGATTATTCTACATGTTTCTGGGCATTGGATTGAAGGGTCTGGAATATTCTTGCTGCTTCTGGGTTTAAACTATAATTCTCTAGAATATTCTATTTGTTTCTAGTTTTAACATAGAATCTTCTAGAATTTTCAAGAATCTTCTTCAAGGGCATTTTTGGTAGTATAAAAGAGATCTTTTTAAATATTCCAATCAGTCCATTCAGCTGGCTCATAGACTTTGTGTTTTAATCTCAAGCTATGAAACAAGTTGCGATGGACTTGGAGGACTGGATGACAATGGAAATGCTCATAGGAAACGAGCCCATCACCCCAAACCCTTTGACAACAGCTCCAGCTCAACTACCTCCAGTCCCGGCTCCACTAGCTCCAGTTCCGGCAGCTTCTCAAAGCATTCCTTTTTTCCGTGAGGCTGGATTTTTTAAGACACCGGACACAGTAGTGATGACTAAGCTTTCAACCCGCAAATGTATCGACCCAACCAAAGGTTGTTTTTATATATACTGGGTGTATGAAAATGACGGAAAGTGTCAAGGAGAGGGGAAGATAAGGAATTCTTATCAAAAAGTAAGTGACAGAAACACCAAAAGTTGTTGAATTTAGTTGAGTAAAGCTAAATATAAAACTCATGTAATAATATTCCAGGTTTCGATGTATGAGCTTGATCAGCTTATTGTCATGCTCCACGCTGTCATTATGGAAATCGAAACTACCAATTTTCGGAAAGAACTGCCACGATTTCGAGGGAACAAGTTTGCTGCTCTTACTGATCGAGCCGATGAGGACTTTTGGGATTTGTCGATGTGTGAGATTCTTGATTCGAAGGCCCTAAAACTTCGGCCATTTCGAAACAAGGATAAGTCGTACTCTATCAAAATATTGCAACCGAAGAAAAAGAATGAGTTTAATTGGCTCGGTGTGATCGTTACTCTGCAGTTGGGAATTGCAAAACAATTTTTGCACGTACTCCGCCATTTCCGAGAAGAAATCGAAAAAGATAACTGATCTGATATTAATAAGTTTGGTTTGTTTGACTTTTTAGTTTTTTAATGACCAGAAATATTTTTCAAAAATACAAAATTAAAACAAAAAAAAGTAAAAAAATATATAAAACCAGCCAAAATAATTTTTGAATTCAGTTTTTAATATTCCCATTTTTTTTATTAATTTGTTATTTGAAAATGTTTTTATATATTTTTCTGTCTGTTCCCAGTTTTAATAAGTAATGCAGTTAGATTCTAAATGATATAATGTGTTTATGAAATTTTTCCTGCAAAAAATATGTTTTTTTAATATTTCAATTAAGGTGATTACATGTATCTATAAAAAAAGTTTTTATATTTTTCTGTCTTATTGAAGTTTAAATGATTAATGCCAATATATTCTAAATTATATGCTGTTTTTATAAAATTGTATATGCAGAAAAAAACATTAAAAATGAATAAAATGAAATAAAAACTAAACCTTCAGCGGTGTAATTTATTCTATGAAATAATTTCATCAAGTTAGATTAGAGTTAGGTTAAAGTGAAGTTTTAAATTTTTTATTGATTTCAAATGCAATTAAAAGAGTAAAAACGTAAAAAATATTTTTTGTGTTTTTATATAAAACTGAAATAAAAAATTACTAAATACAAAAATCCGTTGGACAGTCCAAGTCATTCCGCTTTGCTTCCAGTGTGCAGGTCAGGTTTCTGAAAATAAAAAAATAAGGCGATTAAAATTTTGAAGATTTTTTCTTTCCCTGTATTTTAAGAATCTCAACATGTTATCGAATAAAACAAATTAAATTACAAAATTAAATTTCCATCAGTTGCGGTTGAGCTTCTTCATTATTTCCAGCTATCGCTTGCTCCAAGGTTCTTTTCTCTTTTTGGAGCTTCTGATGTTGTGCTCCAGCAAACCACAAGCGATATCCAAAGCCGTGGTATTCTTTGACGATTTGGTCACTGTGGGCATCCTTCACTTTGTCCAAAATTTTTTGAAGATTTTGTGTTTGCTTCCTGGCAATATCCAGGTCGAATAAAAGAGCCCCATTCTCCAGCGTCAACTCCACCATACGATTGTCGGTAGCTCTGTCCATTGTAGTCATCTCTTCCACCTTCTTCTGCAGTTGGAGTTTTTGGGTTGCCATCTTCTCGAGCTCGGTTTTCAATTTGAAGTTTTCCATCTCGATGGCAACATTGCGTAGGGTCAAAGTGGTGGTCCTGTCACAAAGGGCTGTCTTCTCCTTCACCGCTGCATCCAGCTGGATCCGGAGTCTCCGAATTCGCTCCTTCTGAAACTTGACATCGTCAACGTTTCGCTCCAGACAAATGGCAATGTCAGCCATCTCTTCGTCCGCAAGGTTAGGTTTAGTTTCAGTCGTCGGTAAAGACGGTTGAGGGGGCACGACTCCAGGTAAATTGTTGTCCGGGGAAGTGGATTGCGGAGCTGGATCAGCAGGCTTGAGGGTCAATGGTACCACGTAGTGCCATGGAACAGGGGAATTCGGTCTGCTAGGGCTGAAGATACCCGAAAAAGACGGGAAAAGATCCAATTCTTGGTATAGGGGGCTGGTCCTTCCAGTCGATGTAGATGGTTGAGCCTCGTCGCTATCATAGTAAGGGGAGGCTGGAGTGTAGTGTAGTTGTTGCTGGGCCATTATAGAAGTAGATGAGTAGGTTGGAGTTTTAATGGATTGGTACTGGATAGTATTGATTACTCTCATGATACTGTTTGAAAATCTAGAATTTTTTCTGCTTTTATACCCGACAAACCTAGCCTTATCTAATGTACAACTACAGAAAAGTGAAAACATATTTTTCAAAATCGTTTACCTTGAAACAGTTTTGACGCCTGAATTTAAGAAAAGCGCATCTCTCTTTAGGAATTTTCGTCCCATGCATCTTGTACTTTGTCTTTTCCTTAGGATTTAGCCTTTTGAACCTTTTAATAAGTTCGTGTCCTCGACATCTATTCCGTTCAATCTCCTCTTCCAATGTTTCAAAATAGAACTGAAAATAGATTAGTTTAGAGAAATTTAGTAAAACCTTGATAGAGCTCGTCGAAAAAAAAATAAAGATTTAAAAAAAATCTTTTGAGCTCGCCGAACAATAATAAATATTTACTTTTTTATTTATTTTGAGCTCGCCGTAAAAATATAAAGATTTGTTTTTTTTTCTTTGAGTAAGCTAAACAAAAAAAATTTGAGCTCGCAGAACATTTAATTTTTTTTATTTTTAGCTTATTGAACAATAATAAAGATTTAAAAAATATTTTTTTATTTTGTGCTCGCCGAACAAAAATAAAGATTTTTAAAAAATTCTACACATTTTTTAATTTTTCTACACCAGGCAAATACCGAATATACATTTAAATATTTGTAATCGGCGAGCTACAAGTTTTTTTTTAAATCTTAATTTTTTTTTAATACAAATTAAATCATGTCACGGAAAGACAAGACCAACTTTACCATTTGTTGTAGTCGGCAGTCTACACGTTTTTAATATTTTGTATCAAGATTTTAAAAAAAACTTTTTTACAAAGACAAATAAAAAATTACACGTCTAATTTTTGTGTCGGCGAGCTCAGTTTTTAAAAATTCCCTAGTTTTTTATAATAATAAAATTTGTGAACAGACAAACATGCAGGAGGACAAAATACATATTATAGTATTCGGCGAGCTACATAAATTGTCATGAAAACTTACATCTCCCTCACAAGTGAATAGTAAACGGAGGCTGCCAGGGGGGGTGGTCGATGGTCTGTCCAAAAGTGTTGCGTGTGTGGTTGACGAGGGTGTGTCCAGGGGGGTTGCCGGTGTGGCTGAAAAGTAAGCCTGTCTGGTAGCTGTGGGTGTGTCCAAGGGGGTTACCTCTGTGGTTGCCGAGGGTGTGTTGAGGGGGGTTGCCGGTGTGGCTGGAAAGTAAGCTTGTGTGGTAGTTGTGGGTGTGTCCAAAGGGGTTAACTGTGTGGTTGATAAGGGTGTGTCCAAGGGGGTTGCCGGTGTGGTGGGAAAATAAACCTGCGTGGGGGTGGCTGGTGTTGGCGGGGGGTGTGCAAAAGCATTGCCTTGATCTCTTTTGACCTCTGCATAGAAGGGTGTTGTTGTCTCATCCTTGGAAGGAGGAGCTCGGTCTGCAAATAGGTTTCAGTTTTAATTTCATAACATCATCCAAAAATAAAACAAAAACCGTTATTTTCTAACCTGCGTCCCTTTTGTTAGAAATACATCTCTTTTGGGTTGTATATATTATTCGAACCGAATCACCAAAGTCTTCAATCTTCTTCTTTTCAGAACAGGTCCCTTTTCCACCAAACAAAACCAAAAACACACAATCTTTCAAAATCACACAATCAACACAAGTTGATTCAGGGTCACAGTACCCAAAAATAGACGGAAGAAATGGAATCATAAAAATGCCAAGCAATATTTTAAAATCCATCGTGAATTTTTTTTCAATTCACAATCTCAATGCTTGGTTTAAAACTAGGTTATTGTGCTAAGAAGAATGGCATAAATTGATGAGATTAAACCCAGACTGATTACTCATCTCCGGGCGTCTTCCAGGGAGTCACACGTACGTGACATAAGTGTAAACAATTCCCTCTCACATGATCTGCAATGTTAATAAAATTTATTTATCTCAATCATCATGTCTTGTCAAGTCCCAAATTGCAAAGATTGCCTTAAAATGGCATTGGATTGCCGATTTTTCATTGACACATTGGGTCAGGGGTCATGTGACCTAAACGGAAACAAGGAAGGAGAGTATGCAGAAATTCTCATGGCTGGAGACGATGGACTATGTCCAGTTTCTTTAACCGGGTCCAACACATGGACTTTTGTCGCAATAGGTAAACAAATATTTATATTTGTCACTATTTATCGTAGTTATTATTAGTTATTACGCAAGCATTATCATCATGAATTTTTTTTTTCCATAGCATTGGCATTAATTGCATGCTTTCTGTTTGGAGCAATCATGTGGATATTCTGGGTGAAGAAGAAAAAACCAACCATTGTTGACAAAGAGGAAGAGAGCCACTTCGTCAACGTGTCAATGGAGACAATAATTTAATATTCTATGAAATCCTTCATTGCTTTTAATTAATGCGTTTTTTATTTTTCAATAAATGATTGGTTATTTTATTATGATTAAATAAATTACAAAAAGTGTACGTCATTTATTAAAATTATTTGTTTCAAACAATATTTGAAAACGTGGAAAAGTGCTATTCATACCACTACTCATGTCAGTGTCTATCGCTCTGTCTGTCTGTTCAGTAACACGATAACTCTCTTTGAACTTGTCCGACTGATTTCAAAATTTATACACACGTTCCTTTGGTAAAAGTAGCAT
>JAQGBQ010000481.1:0-21187 GCA_034698485.1 Vertagopus arboreus | reverse complement strand
AATTGTATTTAATTTTATTTTATCCTTTTAATTGCACCTCTCATCACCTAAGTACTTCGACTTTTTCGGATTTAGTTATGACTTCGTCTGTCAAATTAGTAATTGGAATCTGGCTTGTTTCCATTCCTAACAACGCAAGTTCTAATCGCATTCCATATCTTAATTCTGTTTTCAAGGATGGCTCAAAACAGCTCTCTTTTCTCACATTGTTAACGGCTACCCATGTAATGGTGCAAGGAGGCAAACAAGCATTTCGACTTACACATCAAGATTCTTTATCAATTTTGTTCTTAAGAAATGCGATATCGGATAGGAATAGAGATTTATCATCAAGTGACTCTTTGTTCATGTCAGGCTGAGAGATTTTTTTACTCTCTATTTCCACTGTTACGAGTCATGAATAATAATTGACTTGCTTAAGATGCTAATCAATTATTATTCTATTTTCCTTCTGTTAATTATAATTGGAAAATCCAGTTCCCATGGTCGTGCGTCAAACACCTGGGAACTGCTCTTTTTATTATCTTCTTAATTAGTGATTGACGTACAAGTAGGTATACATACAGGTATATATATATAGGAATAGTATATGAATAACTTTAGTGTTGGTTTGGGCTAAAAGGCAGTACCACTAATAAACATACATTTATTAGGACGAGGAACCTTTGTTCAATCCACCTCATCGGTCAGTTGCGACCGAGACTTATTTGTTTCTCATTTACATTTCCATTAGTTGAGTTCTTTTATACATATTGAAAACCCCGAATTACACATACGTAACACTGGCAACCTGCATGCAGTTTTGATACCTGTTCCCGGATATCCGACCCTGTTCTTTTTGATTCTGGCAGTTTTTATTTCCGTTTTTTCGAAATGTTGAGGACAACATTTTTTTTTCCTCAGGGGAAAGTGAGATCTTATGTGGTCTCAACAGTTTTTTCGGTCTTTATTGTTCATGAATGAGGGCTCATTGCCTCATTTCATATTATTCGTTATTATTATTTCCATCATCAGTCTCTACACTGACCGTGACAATGGTTTATTATTAGCCGGGATCTACTATTGCCTGGTATTTATAATAAATTTGTGCTACGAACTATGAAAAGTGAAAAGTGCAACCAAGAAGCCGCCCAACACTCCAACAAAATAAGTTGTAAAAATATCAATCCTCCAGTTCCAACTCTGGAGTAAGGTAAGAGGAAGGTTTTATGTATAATATGTAAAATAGAAGCCTTATACAGAAGTCCCAGAGTTAGAATTTCATCCACAAGACCTTACAAATAGTTTCTTACATACCTACGAAACTAATAATATTCGGGTAGAGCAGGTAGGATGTTTTAAACTTAGAATTCCACCTGTATACCGACAAGATAGAATCTTGTGGAATGATCATTTAGATGACCAAATAACTCTAAAGAAAACTGGTTATTTTAGGGACAAGGTGCATCGGGGTATTATTAATAAATACCACGAACCAGATAATATTAAAAGAAAGAACACACTTAAAGATTTTTTAAGGGTTAGTGTTCATGAACCTAAGACTACATACTCTACCCAGTTGGAGAGTATGGCAACTTTATTTGACACAGATATTCAGCAAGCTAGACCTATCCAGAGCTTAGCTATGAATGCTTTAGTAGATAGTAGCATCTTAGGAAATCTAAACCCTTGCACCCTTGTAAGTGCAATTGGTTCAGATAAATACTTGGCTCCTAGTAAGCATAATATGTTTTTGGGGACATCTTTGGTAAGTCGTGGATGCAACACTTCACTGTACAACCTTGGAAAGGTTATTTATATGATTGCAGGACGAAAATTATTAATGGGATTTAAAAGGGATAAGATAGAAAATATCTTCGGGAATTTATTTCTGACCAAATAATATCCTAGTTGTTATTTTCAAGTAAGAAGTAGGGAGAGATTGATTAGTCCTTCTCTATTATCTATATGTTTATCACCAGACCCTAAAACATTAGCTCATGATACGTTTCAACTAACCATACTTGAGAAAGGTGATATGTGGTTCGGTGCCGAAGGGTACACATACCAATCTATTAACTTAGAACCCTGCATATCACTAGAAAGCTATTTTTGTACTCCAGAATGGCTTGGCGAAACAGCTTTTATTGATTGTAAATGCCCTTTGGGAAAAGATGAGACACATAAGCCTAAAAATTTTGATCGAGTAAAACCAGAACAATTACTCAGTCAATTTGGTCAAGCTAGGAATCTCAAACAAACGCTCATTAGCAGTTCCGTTAGTACAACCTATAGAACCTCAGCAATTTGCTTTAGAGCCCAGGTTAGAGCGTAGGAAAAAGAGATTTCCTGTCTTTGAAGGAGTTGAATCGGCCAATTTAACTACTTCAACCCCGAAAGAGCGGCATTGTGTGGCACACTTTCCCACAAAGAATTTGTTGATCCGAAAATCCGTCCAATAGATCCACAGTCAGAAAGCCCAAAACCTGGACCAAGTCGCCTAAATAATTGATCCCATGACTCTGTAAAATAAATACATGTATTCTGAAGGTTAGGGTAGGGAACGAGCATCAAATTATTTAGGTATGATTAGAAACATTTTATTAGAAACTTTTAATGGCACCAATTACCTTCATTTTCCTATTGAAAAAATTGCTTAAACTTCAATTAGGAACAGCCAGTCCGGTTCAGATTTGAAACCCCGTTGAATTAGAAACATTCTGTTTAAATTAGCTACTTAAACAGAAATTCAACTAGAACTTATGACATCTTGACTAACAAATCGCTAGCGTAAGGGGGAGAAACTTTTGAGAAAACAGTCAAGAAAAGCACGGAAATATCAAAGACTGAGTAGAAACCCTGAATTTGAGGCTTTATATAAGCTCTAAAAACATTCATCTCAGCATATAAAAAGAAGAAACCATTGGAAATGTTTCACCTAGAAGGCCTCATAATAATTTCTTATTTCTTTACAAGAATTAGACATTTTATAGAGGTTGTGGCATAATGAAACACCACGAAATTTTTGTCGAAACTTTTTAAAGAATTAGAAATCAGAAGTTGAGATTTTATTCCTTCACAGGAAATTGTAAATTTCTCACACTAATGAAATTAACAAATTTATTTATTCATGAAATCGCTGTTAAACCGCAGTTTAGATAGACCGCAGAGATATGAATTAAAATATTCCCACGTTATTGTACATATGCCTAATAGTATCTTTCAGAGAAATTGTTAAATATTTTACCAAGTTTACTATGGGGTACAGAGGGTAACATTTTAATTAAAATATTTATAATAATACATATAACAGCTGGCAAGTGTATGAGAAGTAGTTATAGAAATATTCCTTAAGTATAAAGTAGATAGGAATAAAATAAAGAAAAGCTTCAGACATACATAATAGGCCAATACTATTTAACCGATCGGAGTCGACGGGCTCTTGATATGACTTTTTAAGAAACGGTCAACAAATTCCTAACCACTTGTATAATACAAAGAGTTTTGAGTAATATTATAAAACCTTGAAAAAAGTAGATGGTAGGGAATATATTATAAAAGTAGCTGGTGGTAGGGAACATTTCAGATTTAAGACTCCTCCCTCAACCAATCAGAAAGCTTAGAACTTCATTCGTTATTTTCTGTACAAAAATCCTATCTACAAGGGGTAGGGTGGTGATTTAACACCCTTCCATAGTCCTTCATTATTTTGTCAGGAGCTTTCCGTAAACATCATGCTAAATTGAAATGGTTTTTTCATGCTCCGGTATAGTCTTAGCCTTTTGAAACTGATAGCATTATGAACCTGATAGCACTATTTATGCTTGATTTTTTTAGCTTGGTTTATGCCAACGTACATAAATAATGGATGTTTTTTTTTATGAATTCAATGAATGCCATGAAAAGTACACAATTTAATTGTCATTTTATGATGCTTTGTTTAATCATTGTTAAGAATTGGGAAAATCATTATGGTAGGAATAAATTTAGAATTTCTGTTTAAATTATATTGGTATTGAGGTCCAATCCATAGGCATTTCCAGTTATCAGCAAGCAACGGGGAATATCGTGAGAACTAGATTACTTCTCGCTTTCAATATTAGGCTCAACAAGTTCCAGATTGGACGAGATCATCATTGCGTCACACTCTTTCCGAGTTAGTATTTGAATGCATACATCCCAGAATGCATTTAAATCCCCTATCATCCAAACATAGAAAAAAAGGAGCACATTAATCTTATGCAATAATTCTGTATTTGTTCACTTATGTTAACGGAAATGTTCGTATTAAAATACAACATAATTTACCTTGCGTTCCCAATTCCACTAATCGTTTCATTAATACCAATGAAACTCTTCGGCGGAGATCGTAGTGCACCTCATCTATAATAAACTCACAATGCGTTTAGAACATAAAAGGAAAAATGTATGATGTATTTAAACTATTGAATGAGGCACAATGAGATATTATTATTTTGTAAGATGCATCATGAATAGGCTGAAAGGAATAAAAAGGTGACATAAGCAAGAATAACTTCATGTATAGATTACCGAGGTTAGTGAAGGTTATCTCGTAAGTTCATTCACACAGACTTGTGTATGTGACATACAAGCTGGTGATTTAAATATATGAAACCAATTTTAGGCAACAAATAAGTTTTAGTCAAATCAAAGTAAAACTTATCACTTGGAAAATGATAAGCAGATATTTAAAGAATCAATTACGCATAGTAATCGTAATCGAATTCAATCGATTCATTCATACATTCTAGATGACTATGTCTAGGATACCAACTACGTAACAGTTTTTGAAGCCTATTGTGAAGAGGACAAGCTAATTTAGCCAGAGAGCCCGACAAGACGCACTCAGGAAATTATCGTAATAAATAAGGATCACAAACCATTAAATTAGAACCCATCTTTTAGGAATCTTGACAGACCTAAGGGACATGTTACGACTCTGTACTTGTTCCTGTCATAGATAAGTAGTTAGAAATATTGATATTTTCCAATTTCTGAGTGTGAAGGTAATACAGCTAGAAAATCTGTAAGAAATTAATTGTTCGCAGCAATCAGAGCTACTTTATTATTTGTCGACCACTGCGATGTGGTAAATGTGATTTTTACCCAGTTATACTTCGGAGATTACGATTAGCATTAATACTACTCGACAAACTCCACACGTGGTTATTCTTATGTAAAGCCATAGTTAAAATCGGTATAACCATGTCCAGCAATTTGTGGATGTTACAGGCAAATTAAGTCAGGAAGAGAAAGTTCAGTACTTTCACTGCTATTATTTCAGTTCATGATTTTTAAAGCAATTCTGACGATGTACTTCCCTAGCTATTGGATATGGTAAACCTTGAATAAGGTAATTTACAATATCAGCATCAGGCACAAGATCTTTATGCCTGTCTCTTAATTTAAGATACCAGAAGGATTATGTTTGATTAAAAAAAATTGGTAATTGTGGAAAGCAAACTTAAACGCTCCACATATACTAAGGAACATCTTACGCCCTTAGTGACCCCTTCACCGTCGGTGGTAAGGTTGATATTGAGATTCACATTTTGAATCTAATCTAAGTTTAATCTAATGATTTTATTTTTTAGGATTATCATTTCGATAAGTTCGATTATAATTTTAATATTATTAAAAAATATTAAAATGTTTTAAGGCAAGTTTATAGCATAGAAACTCCCTTTAGTATGAAATATTCTCTTATGAGAATTTAATATTATTAAACGATTTATTAATTTAATTAGCTGAAAGACTCATCGAATTAATTAATAACGAGTTAATCATCCAACAAATCCGATGCAAATTTAAAATTGTATTTAAATTCGTTGACGATCTGTAAATCCAAGGAAATACTGGACTAGTAGGTATATACTAGAATTTTCTATGTATACAGATTACCCAGGATTCCGAAGATGTAAATAATATTATTATTAGTCTAGTAAGCAGACAACAATTTATTTAATTCAACAGAATTACTGCAGTTATTAATTCATAGGAATTACATTTATAATTAGTCAGCAGGACGCATTAATTTGCAAACATCAAATTAGTTGGTTAGCTTTTATTTTCTTATTATTGATTAGCTTAGACATCAGTAGTAAGAGATTCAGAAGTTTAAGGAGATGTTTGGTAGAATAGAGATTTTATTATTTATTTAACATCAGATCAATAATATCATCTAACCAATACTTTATACAAATTCAATGATTCGAATATGTAATGAAGTAAGTAGGCCAAAACCGAATTTATCATGTATTTAAGTTTATTGATTTGGGTAGTTAATTAGCTTTAGGTTAAGGACTTGTTTTCAAACAATATAATTATTATTATCATTTTAATTAGTTTTGATTTAAAGAAACCCAACCAACAACATTTCAAATTTTGTAAAACTTTAAAAATTGGTAATTAAGTTTAATTAGCTTTTGTTTTCTCACGGCCTATTATTCTCGGACCTATGCAGTTTTTTAATATTTGTCATCACCATCAATGACTAGACATTCTGTCTACTTCCCACACTTGGAAACCTTAAGGTCATCAAAATTCATATATATATAGCTCACTACTGCTATATGCATTCATTCTTCACTTGACACAGCTATAGTCAAGACATTGGACACTTTGAAATCGACCAGTGCCCAAGGCTGGCTACGCTACTTGGAATCAGGATTCAGACAAGTAACCTAGACTTGCTACGAATTCCGATTATCTATTTCTAATCAGATTACACATCCAAGATGTACAACTATAACCCAGATTGGATTCTAATCTTTCTGTACATTCATATTCACTAACATGAGTGGACATATCTATGAAGATATCTCTTCAAGTTCGGATTCTTCAACTCCAGAAAAAATCCCAACCATTATCGAACCAGAGATTAATAATACCATGATCTCGCTGGAACACGAATTGAATACCAATAACATCACGGTCTCAATTCCATGAATCGCTGAAAGTGACGATTCATGTGAATATATCACATTAAACTATCAGCAACCATCCAGCCTTGAGTCTACAACATCATCTGAAGTTTATGATTCTATGGAAGATCCTTATTACTTGGAATCTGGTTCTTCTGAGGATTCATACGAATCTTTCAATTCATGTAGGAGTCGATCTCCCATCTTCATCCACAACAACTTGGATTCATCCTCATCATCATTCAAGGACACTGAGAGTGACGACACTACTGAACTCTAAAGGCTCATCCTAATTGTTAGGCTTGGTTTCATTTAAGGCTTAGATATACCACTTAGGTTATATTTCCAAATTTTGTTTTAAAATTCAAAGAGACTTGAATTAGCTTAATCGGGGAGCTGTTACGAGTCATGAATAATAATTGACTTGCTTTAGATGCTAATCAATTATTATTCTATTTTCCTTCTGTTAATTATAATTGGAAATCCAGTTCCCACGGTCGTGCGTCAAACACCTGGGAACTGCTCTTTTTATTATCTTCTTAATTAGTGATTGACGTACAAGTAGGTATACATACATGTATATATATAGGAATAATATATGAATAACTTTAGTGTTGGTTTGGGCTAAAAGGTAGTACTACTAATAAACATCATATAAACATAAACTTATTATTAGGACGAGGAACCTTTGTTCAATCCACCTCATCGGTCAGTTGCGACCGAGACTTATTTGCTTCTCATTTACATTTCCATTAGTTGAGTTCTTTTATACATGTTGAATACCCCGAATTACACATACGTAACACCACCTCAGCCAAGCGTCCCTGGCTACACAAATTTCTCAAGCGTCCCTGAGACTCCACACTAACCTGATGCTCCGACCCGACCTGCTCGACAATGAACTCTCTCACATTTTCTTTTTCACATAGAGCATCAGTTTCCTCATGAGGTATTTCATTATTATCCAACCTACTGGTACCAGCTTTATTCTCGTTTTTCTCATTATTCTCATTTTTCTCATGATAAACTGAATTCCGACTGGCCAGGTCTTCTTTTAAGTTCATGTTCTTTACAGCTTCTTGGGCTAATCTCATCACATTATTTACATGTATCTCTCCTGCTTCCCGAGTATCGCTTATTGCTTCACCCCATTCATTTATTCCATTCAATATACAATTAACTCTCGAATTCAATTTTTCATACGCATCGCTTGCCCCCTTCGCATCCAAATACACCCATGGAATTGTCCCTGCTTCATTCATAGTAATTTGCTGAGGTTCATATTCAATAATTGTCTTTCTACCTCCAAGTATATCATTGCCAATAATCATTGTTCCTTTCGGAATTCCTCTACCCACGAGTACGTATTTTGTTTCTGTCAAATTCCCTATCGTCACATCCTCCACAACTTCTATTACTAATGGAACAACTTCTCCGTTAGCTGCCTTAAGCATATATTTCTTTTTGGGTTTCCTTATTTCACAAGGGTTTACTATGGATGCCTCTAATAAACTAACTCCTGCTCCACTATCTATGCACCCTATGCAAATCTCTCCGTTAATTTTAATGCATATAAAACATTGCTTCCTGTCGCCTGCATTCTGGATGATCCTTTCCTCATAATTTAAAAATATAAGACTATCATAGACTATCAATATTGATGGCAGATCCCTTTCGGTTGTTAATAAGTCGGATGACTGGTCAATTATAGGGGTTGCAGTTTTCCAACAGTGATCACCCCCATGGCTCACTGCCGCGTTCCGTTTCCCTGACGGTCCGGGGTGTTAGGTCTCTCTCTATCTGGTGCTGGTCTATCTTCTATGGCCCACTTATTTTCTTTCTCCCGTTCATAATAATTGCCTCTGTCCTGCCAAAATCCTCGTCCACGTCCTCGAAAAGGAGGACGGCCTCTGTTCTCTCTGTAGGACGATCTTGAGATATCCAATCTGCATAGTCTTGCTATGTGTCCCTTCTTATGACACCTAAAGCATTCGATTTCTGTATATCGACCCCTTCGTCCTCGCGAGTTTTGAGGTTTCCATATTTCTTTCAGGACTGCGGCAATTTCAGTGTTAATTAATTTGGTGGTATTGACGTTTCTGTTCTTTCCTTGCGTAATCGTTTTTTCCTCTTTTCCCATAATTCCTCGTCGTCTTCCTCGGAATCATACGAGTCATCTTTGCTTTTTCTGGACACCAAAGCCAATATGGGATCTTTCTCTTCTCGTCTCTTTTTTTCTGCTTCTTGCTAAGCATCCTCATTCCACGAGTGTCGAAAACTTTGATCCCGAGACGAAGTTCCATGATGTTTGTGAAAATCTTGTCTTGAAAATGGTCTTTAAATGGCTCGTCCATATGCTCAATGATTAAATCAATTAAGGATTCTTCTGGGAGATCCACTACCGATTGGTCATGAAGTTTGCAGATTCTGAAGAAATAGGCTGTTCCCGATTCTTCTGGCATTTGTCTGCATGTTAAAAATCCATTATCTCGTCTGATCGTATACTCCTTCTCAAAAAGTTTCTTTATTTGGGCCATGTCATTTCATTCCATTCATTTGACGGAATTTCTGGTTGGTATCTATTTGGAACATAATTTTGTTCATATTCGCTTTCTAGCATCTCTAGCCAGTCCGCAGCGGCTCCGTCTAAATATTGACAAAAAGCATCAACTTTTTGCTGGTCACTGTGGGTGGAAGTCATCTTCTCATAACTTCTCAAAAATGTAGGTGCATCGCTTGTCGGAAGTCCGTCGAAATTTCTAATCCTTTGTTGTTGAATGAATGCGATGGAAGTCAGTGCTTTGTAGAATCCGTCCTGTCCTCCACTTCGGCCCAAAGAAGGCCCGAAAGGATATCCAACTCTCTGGGGCATACTGGTCTGTTTACTTGGGAATCTTGGTGTTTCTTCTTCTTCTTCGCCCTCGCTGTGTGCTTTGTGGTACACTTCATATGATTTTCTCCTGGGCTTTGATGTAGGGTTTGAACTAGTAGGTAACTTCTGTTTATCGAAGTTCTTGGTCCGAAAATGTCTAGTTACTTTAGGATCTACAGCCTCATCTGTCTCGTCTCTGTCTGCATCTCCGTCTCCCTCGGCGGTCTCGTTTCCGTAATCGGGTTCGGTTACGGAATATTCTGCATACACCGTGGTGGCTATATCTTTGATTTCCCTATTTGTTTGCATTACATTTCTTGCTTCCTCCACGTCCCTGTAATCGTACGCGGAAGCTGGGTCCTCTTCGGGTTTAATTGTTTTCGACCATTCATACCCCACGGCTACGCATATTCGAATGTTTCCTTGTGTGATTTTTTCCTTTGATAATTTCAATTTGTGAAAACCCCTGGAGAAGGCTCTGAGTCGTAAAAATGTACTTAGTCCTTTTACATCCTCGGCTCTTAGTAATTGGCCAATTCCTCGCTCTGAAATATCCATTTCTTCCTGTCCGTGTCCTTGTGGTCTACTTTCTTCTCCTTGTTCCGTGTCGGCCATTTCAAATGTTACATTTTTACGAAATCTACGCATTTCGATAATAACGAAACGACCCTGCTCTGTATTTGGAAAATGCCCTGTTGATCTGCTACCGGAAGAACCTGATTTATTTTGTTTAGGTGTTGAACTACCTCGTGGCGTCTTCCAATATTCCGGACTTTCTTCGTCGCTCATTTACCATTTCTTATCTACTCTATTGAATTTATTTAATAATTAATTTAATTACTTATCTTTATTATTTTCCTTTTGCTGTTCGATACTAGTCCTCTGCGTTTCACTTGTAAATATATTGCTCCTCCGTGTTTGGCACGTACCAATTGTTTATTTACAGTCGTTTTTACTGTCTCATCACTAGTCGTCTCGTTTCGCCTCACGTGGTTTCACTTTGTACCTTAACCTAGGTATCTCACTTTGCCTCACGTTTGTTGCCCTTTTAATTATTTCCAGGTTTTTCGCTCGTGTTCCCAAACTATTCACAGTATCTCACTAAGTCACTATTTGGTTCTTATCTTATAGTCTTAGTTTTACACTTGTTTAACAGTTCGAAATCCCGACTTACGAAGTCAGCGGGATCCGGGTCACGGCACCATGAAAGAGTACCTTTAGTGCGTTAGGTTTAGAATTATTAAAATAATCAATGGTCAGTCTATAAGGCGATCGATCGTTTTTAGTTGAATTTGATTATTCGTTTTATTTCAACTTAATTACAAATGTTCTTCATTAAACTTATGACTAATTCTTAGCTGGCTCTCCTTCACTCGTCTCGCTCGCTCGCTCGCTCGCTGATTGATCCTCTTTTCCTCATCGCCTACTCCTTCTATAAGAAAACCGGGGCTCTGCATCTACTCCACATCATAATCTCTCTTTCCTCTCAATAACCTCCACATCTATACTTACATACATAAGACTGCATAACAATAACTTATACTTATTTAAATACGTGTACATATACATTTAGCTAGTCCACCTAGATATAAAACTCCACTCTCACAGTATTTTAAAAACAAATTAAAACATTTTGACCCAAAATTTTGTGTTTCCAGTTCCTCTTACTTGCGTAGATGCCGCCACCGGTCCACAAAATAATTCCGTTTTGTAGTTTTGGCTTTAAAAAATATCTTCTGACCTTTCCTACGGTCAAAGATTCCATCATAGAGTTTCGGTGCAATACTAAAAAATGATTAGAATATTAATATACAGAACATAAAAAAATTGGAAAAATCCGTTGAAGTTCAAAAACAAATTTGATCCGTGCGGCCGTGCCATGTCTTTTTTTAAGGTTTAAAAAACAAATTTTAAGTCCACCATGAAATTTCCCCCCTTTGAAAGGTTTGAAATGCTAACTCTTAATCTTAATCTTAATGATTCATTTTGCGTTTCACGATACTCAACTTGTCGGTTGTTTTTGTTGTTGAAAAATAAGTTACTTATTTTTGAAGTGGTTTGTCGTTGAAAAAAGTCGATAAAGTTCTTATAAATAATTCTTTCCTAACATCAAAATTCTGTCTACAACGGTTTATTTAAAGGAATACGGCTTTAATAATTTTCCCCGAATTTAGTAAGTGCTGACGTTGACATTGCAATTATCTTTAAAGCCTCTTCTAATCATTAAAATTCAGAAAAAAATAATCCATGACTGATGAATATATAGTTTGTTCTGAACTACTTGAATAAATTCATAAAATTTGTTGCTAAAACTGAGTGATTGAAGCAGTGAAGTAAATGAGTGTTTTGGAGATGTACTTATATCTTAAATACCTGTCATGTTGTAAAATTCGTCAATTTTTTTTGTCCACATCCTTTTATATGAAGCACAAGAAATTGTTCTCTGCAAGTCTGCCCGCTGCTACTTCTCCAAAACCACCCATCCCATATTAAATCTGAATACTTCATTACAAGTGCATTTCCAAAACTCGAAGATCGCAAAAATAAAAATTAAAAAAATATTGACCCCTGCTCTTTAAAAGGTCGAAAATGTCAAATGCATAATTGTCTTCCGATTTGGACGGGACAAAGGTGATTTGAACCGTTGTTCAAAATAGAGAAACTATTGTTTTGTGAACCCAAAACTGTTTCGAAACAATTGACCTTTAAAATTACAACAAGGTCAATTTTTTAGATGTCATCCGATTTGACAACATCCCCTGACCTTTAAATTTGCTCGGCTTGACGGACCTTTATACATTTTGAGTTTCTTATGTTATACTGACAGTTAAAAACTTTAAAACACTTTTCTGTTTTAATACTCAAGTATTTTAGTTTGTAGCAAGGCATCCATCAAAAAATTTATTTAAAAAGTTAACGAAGAAAAAATAATAAATGTTCTCTCATAACCTGCATGAGTATGATCCACAGTTTTTCAGGAGTCATAGATTAATTTTTGACCATAATTTTAATGTACATTGATATTTACAATTTAACACAGTTTGCAGTAGTACTTATTTTATGCTAACAGACATCAAAAAATTGAAAATATTTATGTGTTGTTAGAATTGAACATGCGGTTACATATATAAGTTATCTTCGGCTTGAAACAAAGTTTATTTACAGAAGCCGATATTGTGATAAAGTTGATAAAAAGTACAGTTAAACGAGATTTTACTTCAATCAAAGTGTTGAAAGGAGTTTCCTAATTGTTTTTTCGTTTATTAAGCATTCTAATCTCGTGGTAAACTGACCTCCTTCAAAAAAAGCGATACCTGAAAATGAAGTAAAGTAAATTCTTAGATATTTTTAGTTCTATAAATTGGCAATTTCTAATTTGAACTTACATCAAACGATGAAACAAACAAGGACATTAATATTTATTTTATTCCTTCTTTCGTTAAGCAACTGTTGGTCTTTCGAACTTATAGATTTAAATGAACACGTGAATATGTTTCAAGACTGCTTCATCCACATAATTAACTACAAAGGGATTGACTTTATTCCACTGGAACATCCCGTTGTTTTATCTCGCTACAGTTTCACGTTGAGGAAACCAATCTACGATTTTAAAAATGCAATATTTGCCTATAGATATGTATTTATTACATTCGGAGACCTGGAATCTAATACGACGATAGTAAACTTATGAGAAACTGTCCGACACAAGTTAAAATGTGAGACACATTTTTACCTCTACCCAAACAATGGATTTCCAAACATTGGAAACGATTCGCAGATAATTAGTGATCAAAGATATGGTCTTCCGATACCAGCAGAATACTGGTACGGATGGGGAAACAACTCAGATAAGTATAAGCAAAATCATGTGGAATTTGGCAATGTCACAGGTAGAAACATTTGCTCCAATTTCTGATTTTTTGGTATTTAAAACGAATACAACAGCTGATCAAATCATGTCATCAGAAATGGCGTGCAAAATTTGTAATTCTGAGACAAGAACATTTGTGAAAATGAATTTACAGCCTAAACTCTATGATAGGTTTCATATTGACAAGTTACTGGACAATCTAAATCAGAACATGTTTGTGAAAACAAATCATTATATAATCAATTATAAAATCTATATTTCTTCAACCAAAACCTTATTACTAAAGTCAATTAACAATGCAATTGCTCAGTACAAGAATTCAATTCCATTTAAAGAATTAAAAAAAATTATTAAAAAAATATACGCTGTCCGTAGAATTAATTACATATGCTTCACTTTTTCAAAATATTACTTTCGTTGGCGACGTTTTTTAGTGTAATTCTTATTATACTACCAGTGCATTTGGAATGATGTTGAATGGAAGTTGTGATGCGTATCAGTCGACTTTTAAGGTGCTCTTTGATGTCACTGAGGGTTTAGTATTTTCACAGCAGACTGAAACGTATAGTTTTATTGCGTGTGGTCAAGTTGACAAAACTGGTGTGTCGTTTAGAGGTTTGATATCTGCATTCGGATTTTGGACCTGCATGATCATCGCTACAAATTACATTGGACAGCGGATTGTTTATCGATATATAGTATTGAAGAAAAAACAATCACTCCAAAATTGTTTCCTTGACAGTTTGAATATTTTTATTGAGCAAGGAGATCCAATTGCTAGGAACGATAAAAAATTAAATGCTTGGTACTTTATCTGGGGACCTTCAATTCTTATAGGAATAGTTTTGAGTAATATGTACAAAGAAGACAACATCAGCGAAGTGACGGCCCCACTGCCACCACTACCACTGACAAACTTTAGCCAGTTAATTGAATTCAATTATGACATTTTTAGTCCCATCAGCTCAGATTTGTATCATAGATATTGGTTGTTGGAATGTTATTTAGATTACGCCATAAATACTCACGTTTTTGGACAATGTACTGGACGAAGAATGGAATTTAATGAGGTAATGAAAAGAAAGCGTTATGAATATTTAATCAACAAAACTGAAAAATTTAATTATAGTATTAAACTTAACCCTAATGAACTGTTGAGTTTAGGCACACAAGTTTTTGCACATTACAAAAAAAAGGAAACGAAGCTATGGGAAACCTATTTATCAGTTATCAATACTCTAGTTCCCTTTTCTCATGCCAGTAGCTTATCTAGTTGTAACAACACGGCTGTCGTTGGTTGGTCTCCATTTCTAGAACAGATTATCACTGAAATTAAAAACAGGCAGACAACTTCTATAAATGTCACCTTTCTATCGGAAAAGAAATTTTATTTGAGAAGGAAGTTGGATGGCGGGTGCGCAACTGGAGGAATCCAACAACTTTCAGACGACTTGCTGTCCTTCATGAATCAGGCATTATGAACAAGTGGATAGAATTTAAAATTTTGTCCATAAGTTCAAGTTCAAGACTTGCGTCAAGTCATGAAGAGTTTGCAATCGCTCTTGAGTTGTTGGGAAATACCATCACTTTGTTTGTTGTACTTTTAATCGGTCTAATGATTAGTTTTGCCCTGTTTTCTGGTGAATTTCTATTGTTTTTTGTATTCAAAGAGGATTAAAACCAATAAGGTTCAAGTCGATAGCAACGAAATCTCGTCATCTACTACTGTTTTACCACAAATTTGTCAAGTTTCAGCGTCAGATTCTACTTCTGAACGATTTGAATCAGGATTAAACCAAGAATTGGATAAAACTAATTTGCAAAACCATAAATATCGAATTGATGAAGAAAAGCCTAAGTCGAATTCTACTTCTGAAGTAAGCGAGTCAGTATACTTTAGGATTATCCGACCAGAGTATAATCCCAACTTGCTAAACCGGACTGTTCAAATTGAAAATAAAGAGTCCGAGTCGGATTCTATTACTGCACAGACGAGTGAAAAAATAGTCATTCAGTGGCGTAAATAAGGGTATGCAGGGTATGCGAAACATAAGGGCCCAAGGGCCCTTGAGGTTTGGCTTGATATTAGATATTTCCTTAAAAGGATTAGTTCGCATCAACAGTTTTAGTTTTACAATTATTTAAGAAATAAACTACCTCCAAACAAATTCAAAGTATCTGAGAATTTGGAGAACAAAGGTCAAGAAAGGGGATTAAAGGGAACATAGGCTCTTTTTTTATGTGGATAAAAACATAGTTGTCATACTCCGATTCATTTGCAAAGTGATTTTTTTCTAAAAGCCACTGTAGGTCAAAGGCAGGTATGTCAAGCTCCCAACCCCATTACACGTTAAAATGTAAGGGCAACTTTTTCTGCCTGTCCCAGTGTTATTTATACTGCCTCTTGCGTCTGACTAGATGGCAGGGTCGGTTCGCAACTAACGTGTTTTTTTTTATTTAAAATTGAATTAAAAATAAATTCCACTAAAATAAAAAATAAATTTAATTCCGATTTTAAATAATTAAAAATAATTTCTTATTATTATTAGGGGGTGTAACCAAATTTTATTTAATATTCACTAAATAAAAAACTAAAACTCGGTTACACCCCCTAATAATAATAATAATAAATTATTTTTAATTATATAAAATCGGAATTACATTTTTTTTATATTAGTGAAATTTATTTTTAATTTAATTTTAAATAAAAAAACACGTTAGTTGCAAACCGACCCTGCCATCTAGTCAGACGCAAGAGGCGGTATAAATAACACTGGGACAGGCAGAAAAAGTTGCCCTTACATTTTAACGTGTAATGGGGTTGGAAGCTTGACATACCTGGTCAAAGGTCAAACCACTTTTTCCTAATGGTGAAAATGCCACCGCTTCTATGCAAATTAAAACATAGTTGTTCTACTCCGATTGATCTGATTTTTGGTACACGCATTAACATGCTTATCCCCAACATTCTACCAAAATACTAATTCTTGATAATAAATTGAACTTAAAAATCAAGTTAAAATTTAATTTGACCAGGGCCCAAAATAAATTTGCATTGGGGCCACGAAATCTGCGCTACGCCCCTGAGTCAGATTACAGGAAGCTAAATTACAAGACCGTAAAACCCAAATTGATGGCGAAGATGCGATTTTGACTTTGCCTGAAGATTTTGTTCAATTTTAATTTATTTTGACTTCACCGCAATGTTAGTAATTAAATTTGCTTTGTTCCTCACAAGTAGTAAATAAAATGTTTATTTAATTTATATACAAATTGCTAAACTGAAATGTTTTGTTTGGTTTGTTTAATAAATATTTACCACATACATATCAAAGGATGCTTAAAAGGTCAAAAATAATTTATTTAAAAACATGTAGCTGTCAACAAAGTATTTAGCTCTTTATTGCCTGCAACACACAAATTTAACGTAGAATTTTTATTAAATACCCAGTCTATCTGATGAATATATACAAAGTGTATCCAATTTTTTAAGTCAATCGATTTTTCAAATTCAATTTTTTTGCCTGTCGTCTTAAAATTGTATGTCACATCGGATGTCCAAACCGGGAAACCGTGTCGGTGTATGCCTGTTCTGACGGATCGACTTGATATTTTGCACACTAGTTTCTTCGGCCAATTTGGGAATTGAGTTCAAAAATGAGCAGAAGAAGTTCAATTAGATTTGGGCAAAATTTTAGCAAAACTTTATAAAAAAAAAACTTATAAACTTTACATTTTTTGCATCGGAGTGGGGCTAAATAAAGTTGCTTAGGGAACTTTTCTACCTCACTTTAGTAATTGGCTCTTTTTAATAGACATCCTGTTTCTGTGCTCAATTCTAAGATCTAAGAAAAATTGTCATTCTTTATTTTCAACATTCATGAATGAGAATCGTAAAATGAGCCGTTCACAAATAATACTCAAACCAAACTTGAAATAAAAAAGACAATTGAAAAAAACGCAAAATTGCGAGATTTTTGATCCCATATAGAATCGTTGCTCCCAAAAAGGCTAATTTTGAATGGGATCGAATCGATCCTTCATCATCGATCCCAAATTCGATAATAATATTAATTTATCGCTCCGCACCCGATCCGCTCCCAAAATGGCTGACGATCGATCGCTCCGCTCTCGATCCGCTCCAAAGATGGCTGACATTTTTCTCGATCCGCTCCCGAACCCAAGATGGCTGACCATCGATCGATCCTCTCCCGCTCCGCTCCAGAGATTGGGAGCGGATCGAGGTTTTTGATTCAATAAAGGACCGCCGCTCCCAAAATGGCCATGTGTGCCTAGGGCCGGTGTTTATGACTGTTCATAATTTTGAATTTTTAGAATCATAGGTTTTTGTCAATGATTCGTCTCTCGCTTAGTGTGGAATAGAAGAGTTTATAAATCAGAAGAAAATGATTAAATATTTATTATTTTAATAATAATAAAAAAGTTTTCAGAGTTTTCAGAGTACATGTTATAGTAAAATCCATCGAACTATATTATAAAGAGAACCCGTATCTCCATACCTTTCTCATGTTAAGAAACGTAAGGCCATGGAGACACCATAGCCAGAAGTTTGAACTAAATTACTAGGCTGAGAAATTTGAAATGAGTAATTCCTAAGTATTCAGACAGATCCCCTAGTTGCAGCTCCCAATGTGTCTCAATACGAAAATTGGTCATAGTTTGTTGAGAGGCTGCCCTGGGAAATTTTACATGTGCTTATGATTTTCAAATCAACAACGGGTTCTCTTTCTAATATAGTTCATTGGTAAAATCAATCTTTATTTAATTCTTTAACACCCAAATTCCAGTTACCACCATGATCAATGCATGAAAATATAATATCTTCAGTTTTTTGGGCATTGGTTTAATGCATTTTTGACTAGGGTTGAGTTTACTAAGATTGATTCCGCAACTAATTTTTTATGTAGAGCCGTCTTTACTTGAAAATATTTTTGATTATTCCACTGTGCTTTAACCACCTAGGTATACTAAGAATTTCCGGTTGATATCTATTTTGTGTTATAAAAAAAGCATCCGACGTTTAAGAAAGTCTTCAGATAGATACGTACTCGAATCTCTGTGAGAGGTTTTTTATGAAGTTCTTGCATTGACTTAAAAGTCTTAATATCTTCTATATACGCTTCTCCTGGTTCCACAACGCATTGATAAGCCTTTGAATTATTCTTGTATAATATCCAACCGCACCCATAATTGCTTCCGAATTTACTCGTTTTTCCGACAATAGGCACTTAGGGCAAATTTAACTTATAACTTATAACGTATAATTATAAGTTATAATTTGCCAAATTTCATAAGTTCATTTGTAGTTTTTTTATAAGTCACACTTATAACTTATAAATATGGATTTTTCCATGTATATTTTCTTATGCTGAAAACGATTTTTGTAATAGCTAAGCCCTATAAAAATCGAATTTTTCAAATACCGAGTAATACCAAAAAAAGAGTAAAATTCCGAGTTTCCCACGTAAAACTCGATGATTTTTGCGATAAGTTGTAAGTTATACGTGTGACATATAAAAAAATTTAAAAGTCAATTTATAGAATTTTGTGACTTATAACTTATAATTATAAGTTATAAGTTGAGTTTGCTCTAAGTCCCAAATAACAGAAGGGAACTAGTCTCATGATTCACTGTAGTCGAATAGTTTCAGTGGAAACCTTGGAAGAAAGTTAGCAGTAGAGCTGAATATAACGGACGGTAGATTTAATCCACGGGCTTCATAAAAGGACGCCGTAAGGTTTAATTGCTTTGTTATTTCAATCGAAATTAACAATTCGGTTGTATTCTTAGGTAAACTCAACCCCTTAAAAATTTGGTTGACTCGATGCCCCGTTGAATTTTTGAAGTAATCTCTAATCACGGAGGTTTCAATAAGTATTATATGTTAAAACAGTTGTTTATACATTTGCTTTTGATAATAAATTGTTAAAAAACATGTTTAAAGGGCAGATGTGCTATTTATTTATTTATTTAGTAATTACAATGTGACACCCACTGTAAGTGTACATGGTCGTCGTTAAGTCACAAGGCAGTGTATAAGTTAAAAATAAGTTTTTGAATTGTACATTGCAATTGCATTATCAATACAGGTTTGATATAAACTATCATCATAATTATTAATTTCGTCAGTTTGTAGTTTTAAGAGGTAGTTAAAAAGTGATTGATTAAATTGTTTTTGGGAATAGTTTGGATTTTTTACAATGTCTGGTAGGTTTAGCCACATTTTTGTAGCATTAGACTTGAATAAGTTATCATTTGTTTGAGTATTATAATTGTAGCAAGCATTTCTGGTTATTCTTTGCTCAAAGTTTTCAGTACATAAATAGTCATGGAAGTAATCTGGAGATAAGTTGTGTATAATATTATATGTCATTTTGAGTACTTCGAAACAATATCGGTTATCAGCTTTTAGCCATTTAACTAGGTTGAAAATTTCATTATCAACATTATCATAAAATATTTTCCTGAAAATAAAGCGTATTGACCTTTTTATAATTTTATTATATACAACATAGTTCTTTTTAGATGGATTTAGCCATACAATGCTTGCATAACTAAGAATGGGTAGTACATGAGCTGATATAAGAATAGTTTTGCTTTTAGTGGGAATAGAGATGTTAATAGGTAATTACAATTTTTGCTTACATTTTCAATTTGAGATGACCAATCGAGCTTATTGTCAATAACAGTGCCAAGTATTTTGATTGAATTTACACATTTTATCGGGTTACCATTAATTAATATTTTAAAATTATCAAGTTTAGATAAGACAGCAAGATTTTCTACATACATACAAATAGTTTTATCTACATTCAATTCCAAGCCATTATTAGCTCGCCATTGAAAATGGAATTCGAGCTTATAAAGTGCCGCTGTCCGTCTGTCTGTCCGTCTTTCCGTCCGTCCGTCCGACCATTTTAAGTATAAATGCATACAAATAGAGTCATTTTGGAATCAATATAAGCAGGTTGATTCTTTGAACATTTTTTTATATTGTAAATACATATGCTTGGAAGCCATTTAAAATTTCAAAATGTACTAAACATTTTATTAGGTCAAACAACCTGATTAATCTCATTTTTCAAATTAACAAAAAAATGATTCTTTGCACATTTTGTTATATTGTTAATACATAAGCTACATAATTTGATTCGATCGAACAACTAGATTAATTTTATTTTTCAAGCAAATTTTAAATTTCCATGGCTTATATTGTAATTCGATGCATTTGGAAGCCATCTAAAAATTTAAGAATGTGTTAAGAGCCGTATAAATAAATAACTGCTTCCTTTATAAACTTCATGTGTACATTGCTGCTTCTACTTTTGTGTATATATAATAACTTTCCAATTAAATAATGTACGTTTCTTTATTTTTGTTTTTAGATAATCCCTTAAAATGAATTATAGCTTGTTATGACAGCTTCTGAATCAATTATTTACTGCTTCTATCAGTATACTTTGGAATTCATAAAATATATTTAATTTCATTAATTGATT
>JAQGBQ010000480.1:0-21202 GCA_034698485.1 Vertagopus arboreus | reverse complement strand
AAGTAATAATTTAATTATTGTCAATTTTACCAAAGGAATAATTTAATTATTACTTTGGCAGAGTGTCTAAGCTGCGTCTTTATCTGCTTTTCCAGAATTGACGAACGTATGTCAAATTCAGATGTAAGAGGTAATGGATAATTTTTAAATTCAATATCGGGGTCAAAGTTAATTGGCGGAGTGGGATGCAAAACCCGATGGAAGATATTCTATGCTTGGGTGAAATTCCTGTGCATGAAATTTGCGCTGAAAATGTTCTTATAAATGTTACGAAGGTATTTTATTAAACTATTATCGGTACGAAATGTTAATACAATGTATTTCTATAATGACGAAGAAGTGACTAGATAAATGTCTATACAATTGAGTACGTATTGCTTAGGTATAAAGAAAATAATAAATGTGATATAATGTTGAATAATATTCATCGTAGCGTCAAGATTCGCCTTAAAAAGTGTGGGCATTTCGACAGATTCCACATCCTAAAGCAAATTCTTCTCCAGTTGGGGGATGAGATACGTGTAAAGGACACTCTTCTCCTTCCAACTGCCTTGCTCGCGGTCCTAAAAGTGTTTACAACTTGTTAGTTTAAATATTATACTTTTACAGTAAATTTCAACTAAATCTGAACATACCAGCAGGACAGTGAGACAACTGATGTTTAGGAATGGCTGTAATTCTTTGAAAATCATCGTGACAACCGTTACAAAAATGAGTTGTTCCAAAGCAAAAGAACACGGCTACAGAACAGCAATAACGGCATTTGTACTCCAAGTAGTCAGTCCCATGTTTAGGACATAATTGAGCTTGCGAAACGTCACTGCAACCTCCGCAAAGTAATTCAGTTGGGTCGAACTCCACTTGCATTTCAACATCACATCGAACTTCTCCACCAAAGTAAGCCTGAAGGAAAATTTTTATTTTAATTTTGACCCATAATTTGCAGAAAATATTTAAAAAGAAATATCAACCTTTTTGCATTTAAAGCAGACATAGTAGGCATAACGGTCCATTGCATAGCCGGCCGGGTCTTGATAATACCTTCCGCCCGGAGATGCAATCTCATCAGCCTGATTAAGTCCTTCGTATTCTAATCTCATTAGAGCTTTTCTTCTAACATCGTCATATAATTCGCTAATTGGATACAATACATCGTCTAATAACAGATGAGCCATTTGAACCTGAAGAGTTTGGACAAAATTAGTAATCGAAAATACATATGATTGTTTTAAAATTTTATAAATTCAAACCTTGCAAATGGGACACAAAGAAAAGGAAAATGTAATCCGTGGTCCAACCCAGCGATTTTCAAGAATAGATCGACAGCACTGGTAGTGGAAGACGTGACCACATGATAGCTATATACAACAAGCAATAGAAAAAAACATTTTAAAGGGTCCGTATAAAATATTTATGAGAGAATTTAGTTTTAAATTACCTGAATTGCAGGGGCAAACGCTAGAGCATCTGTAAAACATATCATACACATATCGTCCCCATCTTGTTTGAGAATTGTGCCAAGTTTGTCTGAACATCCTTGCAAACAGGGCAAACATTTGACTTCATTTCGAACACCACCGCAGAGATGACTGCATTCTAAGATCCTTTCACATGCTATCTTAGAGTACTCCTGATTAAACAATGCAAAAAAGGTTTAAAATTCTGATGTTGTTGCTTACATTTTACCAATATAGTTAAAAATTAGTTACCTGACACTCTGTATCACTACAAACGTTCCCAAGGGCAAGAGGGCCAGTGTTTCCGATCTTATTACAAAAACGGCATCGGCCAACCGAAGCTAGTACCGATAAAGATTCTGACATAGTTTTTGGAACTCCATTTCGAAACTCAACCAACGCTTTTAATGTCGATGAATCCACTAATGCCATTAACCAAAATAGTTTGATTCTGCCACATCCTTCATGCAAATCCACTTTAATGGACTCTTCTTCTTCTTTGCAAACCTTAAAATGTTTAAAACATGAATTATTAATTTAATATTACACGTCATACATGAATTTTGTAAACTTGCAGTTTACTTTAGAAAGTCACACTAGAATTAAAATGCATACCTTTCTAATATGCGGCCAATTTTTCTTCGGTAAATGTAGAATGCGGTCGCACTCTGTACAAAGATCTCCACAATCATGGCACTGAATCACTGCAAGAGTTTCACCATCATCGTGGTTGGCACATTTCGTCTACGAAATTAATAATTATACCAAATTAACTTAAGTTGATTCAAATTACGTTTCTATAAATGGAGAAAACTTTGCTTGAACTCTTTCAAAACTAATTACATGAAAATTCAAAGTATTATTAAACACGTTACCCTTCCACTGCTTCCATTCATAAAAACAGGAGATGAAAGAAGTTTCGAGTGATCTGGATGCAAGGTACTAAGGGCAGCCAAAGATATCCAAAATCTAGGCGAGTTGAGACACTCGGTAGCCCTGCGACAATTTTCATCTATTCTTGTCAGATATAAAACTGCATCTCCAATAGCTGATTTGGTAACAGGTGCCCACACGGTTGAGAATGAAGTCTATAAAGATGAAAATTTATTATAATAACATTTACGACAACAAATTAAAATTAAAAATTTATTAAAACTAATATTTCAAATACCTCACACATCTCCTTAATCAGCAAAACAACAGAGTTTGCTAATTGCATATCAGTCTCTCCTCTAAAAAACCAGTAATAGGACGGGAGCTCTTCAGAGATTAATATATCATGGATGCTTATGTTTTTCGCTGAGCGATTTCCATCTTGAGAACCTCGAACTTTTACTTGAAGCGCCTTTAGAATACATCCGAAAAACATATCTAAAATGCCTAGTTTTAAATCTCCAGTTGTTGCCTCTGGGGGGCAAACTATTTTTGCAAAGTCTTCCGGGTGGATTTCTGGCAAGATTTTTCTAATTACGGCAATAACCTAGTTGTAACGAAATAAATTCACTCGGTTTTAATGAGAACTTATGTAAAGTACCAACTCAGAGTATATGAAATATGTTATGTACCTGTCTTTGAATTCGAGGCGTTCCAGAATGGAATAACTGCATAAGGTCTTGAATTAGATTGCTTTGTTGAGAAAGGTACGATCGTCCAAGCTTGTGGTCTGCCAATGCCAACACGAGTGTCAACATTTCGAAACAGTATCTATCGGGTATTCTAGGTTTGTCTACAAAAAAAATTGTTTTGTTTATCTCAAATCATTAAATTTGTAGATACTTGGAATTAATTTAAAATTTAATTCTGATAAGCTATACCTGCACTAATAATACGGATATTCTCGTTTGTTGCTTCCAACACCGATCCGATTAATTGAGAATCAAGCTCTTCTTTGATTTTAATTGATTCTCTATGAATTGCTGAGACAATGTGAGAGCAAACCTACAGATTTAAAAAGATTTGTAAATTACAAATTTTAATTAGGATATTTAAATTTTTTACAAAAAAACTACGAACCTGTTTCTGTAAATGGGTCAATTTATTCCGACTAAATAAAATGCCAACGACATGCTCTTGCAAATCATTTCCATCCAAGTCATTTTCACCACGCTTCATGCCGTACAAAAATTTGCCAAATACTTCCGACGATAGTAGACGGAATATTCGTAGTGTCTCATTTTCACATTTTCTTTGAGCAATGGTAGAATTTAATCCGAAACTCTTTTCATTTATTTTGTCAACCGTTTGTGCATCTCCAACAGGCATTCCAAGAATTTTCACTTGTCGAATCCTGAGGGTATTGTCAGGACCTTTCACTTCGATCTTTATCACCTTTACATTTTCTTCTATTTAACAATTCAAAAATTTGAATTATTTTAAACACTTATACATAATCAATACATTACGAATTTGTAAACATTACGTTTTATCTGGAACCAGCTCCAGCCACAGTGACGGGAATCTAGTTCTATATGTCCGATTTTTACACACTCGTCAGGGTGTGAACCAACCTTTACAGCAACTGAAGACACCTTGTACTACAAAACAATTCAAAATAATTTAATGATTTATGTTTCGTTGAATAAAACATCTTGAAGTATATTTTCATGGAAATTATGAGGTTTGAAGTAAAGTAATAAAATAAAATAGGCTGTTAATAATTTATGCATTGAAAATATTACCTGAGTATCCCTTCCGTTATCAACATGTACAGCAATAACGCTTATGACTGCTTCACAACTTGAAACAATTGTGACATTTTTTGTGCGATTTCTGGAAAAATATAATACTTTTATAGATAACTTTAAGAGAAAATTATAATAATTAAACATAAATGATAAATTACCGATCCTCATCCCCAGATTCCCAGAAGGTTTCGGTAGATTCATCGGTAAGACTTGAACAAAGTGCAGCACGACTTGAGACCTTGACTTCCATGGCTGACGTTAAGTCACTAAGACAAGTGGTAACTTGTATCCCAGTCTGTACATCAGGATGATCGAGTTGGAAAGCTGTGCTAGTTTTTGACCATTCAATTTCTCCATCGAATTGAGACATAATTCTGCTCAGATTGCGAAAAATTTTACTCCTAAACACAACAAAATATTGTGGTCAAGAACTTATGTTTATCATATAGTTTGTATTTATGGGTATCATATCAAAGATTTCATACTTGTGCAAAAATCGGTGATCTTTTCTAGTAAAGCAAACGCCCCAGCACTTTACTGCCATTTCAAGAAGAGGAGATCCAACGGGAAGAAACGGCATGATGTCTGAAATCGTTTGCATTAACGAGTAAAATGATTCAGACAGCAATGGAAAAATTGAGGACGGAGATTCTTGCAAAGGATGGAACCGCATTTGCCACCAACCGTTGTCAAGTCCAGCCTTTAAATATTAACAGGAATTAAAAATGCACTTTCTAATACAATTAATATTTCAGACTTACTTTCCCTACAGTTATATCATCTTCCCCTTTACATTCTAATGATGACGCATACCACCAAAGAACGTCGTGAAGGGCTGTTGGCTGACTTACGTTTCGCATTAGCCAAGCTAATATCTATGTAAGAAATATATTTTAATTAAATTATAAGATTCGTGAAAAGTTCTTAGAGCAAATGTTGTAATAATTTGCCAACCTCCATTCCATACGATCGGCAAGTTACTCTTCGAATGGCTTGAAATAAGTATAATCGAAGCCCGTTTAAATCATGTCGCTCTGTGACAAATTTTAAAACTGTGCTGCACATTTTTCTGATTGCATCCATTTCCGGCAAAGGTACACCACTACCCGTTGTACTTAAAAGTTTTTGCAAAGGTAGTGACGGATGATTGAGTAACGTAAATCCAATTGATTCGTCTATATCAATTATAAAAATGTGAGATTAACAAATATTATTACCAGATGCATAAACAACTTCAATCCCATTAGTATACCTGAGATTTGATCTCCATTGCTAGCCTTTCGTCGTTTAGTTATTGGGTCCCATTCATCTTCAACGAAGCTAGTTGAGGCTGCTGAAATAGATCGTTTCTCCTTAAGCGATTTACCATCTTGGGGTTTTCTCATAGTAACATCCGTTCCTTTCATTTCGAAAAATACATCATCTTCATCAAATACTTGACTACTAGATATTCCAAGGGCCTGTAAACAGCTAAAGCTAGTCTTTTGAACAATCAAAGACGAATCATGTTGCTTCTGACTTTCAGGCATCGTGTTTGTCATTTGAAGAAGAAACATGGCATTATTCAAGAGAGAGGAATATGGATATTGATGAGCATCGTTTGAAGGGCATTTCGATTTTGCTTCTGGAGAGAATGTAGAGGCTGCATTTCGTGCTAATCCATACTGCCGTTTTTTTATTTTATGTTGTCGTTCTGAGCAATTTTCACAAAGAGTTGAAAGACCAAAATGAGATTTTCTGGAAAAAGAGATTGTAATTTAATATTTTTAAATGCTTCATAAAAAAGTATTAGAGTATATAGAGAATCATAGGTTACGAACTTTGATTTTCCTTTTGCTTTAAAGGCTACTTGACAAATTTCACATCTTTGCAGATCATCTTTGTACTCCAAATCTTCTTCAGGATCTGTATAAAAACAGGCATATGAATTTAGAATTATTCAAGTAGATAAAAAACGCAAGAAATAATATGTGTATACATACCCAACAAAAAACTTTTTCCTGTGGTCTGTAAGTAATGAGATTTTGCACTCTTGACTTTAACTCCACCAAAGGATGGACTGTAACGTCGATTACTTGTCCTGGGGGGTTCTTTTTCCCACTTTGAAGAATGTCCTTTTAACTCAATCAAGCCGCCTATTGGAGAGATCCCTTCACTAAAAATAATATCTCTGCAACTTGTCTTAAGATAAGCCCAAACCTCCCCCAAAGCAGTCATTGCAAAGGGAAGCTGCTCTTTCATATCTTCGTTTTGTTTGTCATCACTTGAAACAATTGGTTTCACTGTACTATAAAGTCCAGGAATGTTTGACTCATCTGTGTCTAAGGTTATGATAGAAGATGAGTCTAAAGGCTTTAATGATATTGAAGAGGCATCTCGAAGATAACGTGCTGGTGCGGTCACTTCCAAAGAGTGACGTTGCCAGCTTTTATGTCTTCCTGGTGAATCATGTTTTCTTCGCATGACAACAGGAATATTTGAAATTTCTGTAGCTGATTCTGCTAACCCCTCCGACACGCTGATATTTTGTTCTTTTGGTGACTTTAAACTTTCAGAATCAATGTTCTGTACTTTCTCCTCTGCATTAACTTTGGTAATAAATCTTAGATAAGATGCACATGCCATTGCATCATGAATTATTTCACAATGCCAAAGTACGGCACCAAAGACAGCACGAAGACTTTGAGCTTGACCTGGTCCAATGGCTTCTTTGAAAGAAATATCTTGGATAGTGGCTGAAGGAACCATCGGTCTTGTTGGAGACCTGAGCCTTTCTCTGTCTCGAAATGAGGACCTTGTTCGAGAAGATCCTCTCTTTTTTCTTTCCGTTTTGGGAGTTGTTTTGGCTGGAGCAGTTCTATCGAATGTCGTTTGGAATCCTCCATTACTGTTAGATTTTGAAGATCCTATGTTAAAATGCATACTTGTGGTCATTGGGCTTTCTTGAGGATCATCTGGAGATGTTTGTGTAGCTGAACAAGTTGTTGTTGGTACAATTGCAGGTTTGACTTTCTCCATTCCACTGAAAGCACCGATTCTCTCTTTTACCAATGATTTTGATGCCTCCATAACACTTGTGGCTTGCTTCATGGTAGACGTTGAAGTTATTGAATTCGATCTACTCTCAGAGCCCAGCTGCAACCATTTTTGTAAAGCTCCTAAGGGTGTTGAAGATTTCGAACGAGGACTTTTGGAAGCTTCCGTGGTGGTACTCAATTGTTCACTTTCTCGTCTGCTACTCGCTCTCTCTGGATGAGGTTTAGGCGGTGAAATTGATGACGGGGACTCGGCTGTAGACGATGGAGATCCAGTGGACGACACCGATTGTACTTCAGAATTCCCTTTACTTTGGTCAACGGGACCTCCTTTTATAAGTTCATTGATTCTGTCTTTTTCATTTTCACTGATGTTTCCAAATGCTCCTGGAAGCTTGGGCTCCATTGGCATGGTCACATCAGTAGGACCTACAAAGGCTGCAGGCGGAGAGACGTTTTGAAATAAGTTTTGAGGCACTTGAGAAACAATGGAGAAATCGAAACCCTTCTCTGCATTTGCACCATCTAATACAAACAAAAATGTTTTATGTTAGAATTTGGTTTTATTTATAAAAAAAACATGCTTTAATGTATAACATTTATACCAATATGTCTTAAATATGTGACTTCGCCATGACCGATTGCCAACGACCATGCATCTCCTTCTGATGTGAAGCAAAACTTTCTCTGACTACTATGGTCAAGTTTAACCCAAAGGCCTTCATTACTGAAACACTGAAATGTAGAATGAAAATATTTTTGTAATTCATTTCATTTCAAATTATAATCAACATCTTTAACTAGTATTATAATCACCTCGTCAACTACATGGAATTTTGAGCCCATCACGAGTATCCCTACAGGAGGGGATCTTAAGCAAGGCCTGCTTCTAATATTATGACCAGATACTCCACATTTTACTACCTGATAAAGGCCTGGACTTGCATTTAGACGTAATATCTTTGAACTGGAATGTAAATAAATAAATTATATGCGATTTATGACTTTTAATTAATTTGGATTGAAGGAACAAATATAGTACCTATTATCAGCATTAGACAAAGCAGGGTCATTTAATCTCCGCATATTGATAAGACCTTTGTCAGAATTTCCACTACTTGTCAACCGTTTGGGTCCTTCCACAGGAAACAAAAGCGTTTTCCCAACATGTTGGTTGTACTGCAGACACCATCCCTCCAACCGAAAATTTCTCGTTTGATTACTTTCGCAAAATGCATACAACGACGATTCATCAAGTTTCACCCAAATCCCATCATCATTATGGACTTCTTGGGTGAAGCTAATTACACCATTTATCGGCACACAACCAATTTGCTCGCTCTGAAGTGAGGGATGAGATCTAATTCTTAGTCCAGCAGAGTCGGACGCTTTAAATTTCCGTTTCTTCATAAAGTGATGATCTGGTGCTTCGGAATATTCATCAACAGGTTTGGTGTTGGAGAATGACTTTTCAGACCCTTCTTCTACCTCAATGACACATTTCTGTAATTCAAGCGAATTCATAACATAAATACAATGATTATTTTTTTTAGCCTCGAGTTGTATCAGGCTCGGTAACCAAATAATTTTTACTATAGTACAAACTATGTAATATCTGAATGATGAGTTTACCTCGGAGACAGAATATCCGTCAACAGTAACATGTATATGATATGGTCCAGTGCATGAAGGTGTCCATGTCGCGGTATAGTTTCCACTACTGCTTTGGTGTACTAGGATACAATAAGTTCGATTATCAGCAAATTAAAAATTTCCAAACATTTGTATCCCATATATTAGCTTAGAAACGGTCTTTGAGTTCTATAGTCAGTTATTTCTATTGAACAGAATAATTTTATTCAAATTCTTTGAGCATTCCTATCAGAGTTGACATAAAAATTTAAAGGGACAATATTAAAAATCTTTAGATTTTATGAAATTTTATTAAATCTTCATTAAAAAATTATTTTGAGATATCTTTTTCAAATTTCAATGAGAGTTTGAGGTACATTAAAAAAATTGAGATATACACATTATGATTTTATTTATTTTGGATGAAAAATCTACAGACTTCTGAAATTATGCAAACTCCGATTTAAATATTTTGTATAGGATCGAAATAAAACATTTGTAACGATATGAAACTTACCTAGCATAGACTCTGATGAACGATATACTAGGGGTGATAAAAGTCTAAGTTCTTCGAATGACATATTTTCATACTCCTAGAAATCAATGGATTAAATAATGAATATCAAATTATTTATCATCGAAATGCAAGGTTATTTAATTTGATTCACTGACTTTCATCATAGTAATCGAATGATATCTCATCTTATCCTTGACTGTGATTTGATATGGCACATTGTTCCCATCTATTTTCTCCGGGTGGCTTTCATTCTCTAAGATACTATGTCGATATGAGAAAGCCATCTTCTCGGGAGTTTTTGGTGTTAAAGAGTCACTAGTACAAAGTGCCGTTAAATCTGAAGGGGAATGTGATCCACATAATTTCAAATCAGTAGTTGATTTCTCCCGAGACGGATCAGCAGACATCATCATTGGCACTGCTTTAACTTCCACCTAAGATTAATGATTACAGTATGGTAAAACTGCAGGAGCAGCGAGACAATGATAAAAAATGTATATTATACCTGTAGATTATGAGCCACGACAGGCTCAGCATATTGATCTCGAGTAACGATGCTTAAAATACAAGATTTTCCACGCCTCATGCTCTCTTGAGGAATTATTATCTGAAAAAAACATTTATGTATTTTTTGTCATTGCAAATACTGATTGAAGCGTAACTAAATAACGGTTTACAAGGATTTCATTTGGAAAGAAATAATTAGACTGATTAGATTTTCTCATGCTTAAAATTTCTAAATTGTCTTGCTTACTAACGTTCATACACGCAAATGAAAGAAAGATTGACTATAATCAGAAGTTACTAAAATAAATTTGCTACAAAAAATTGTATTTTCCAAACCTCGCATTTTTGTGGGTCCACAAAGGATTCGGGTTGAAGCCAGTTAGCAAGTCGTTCTCCACTTGTATTGGGCGTTCGGGATACAAAATTGGCAATAAATTCCCGTTCTTTGGACTTTTCCCTGAAAAAGCAAAACAAAATATGCCATAAGTTTGCATACTTATAGATAGAAAGCTTAGCAAGTCATAAATCCTCAGCATGAAATTAAATGATAGAATTCAATTTTTTTTAATGGAAACTGTATTAATACAGTTATTTTATTTAATGTTCTTCTAATGACAAGTTTGCTGTTTTATTTGTCAGTCTTCATAATTATTTCTAAATTCTCACAGTCCAGTAGTAGTTTAAGAAGATAATGGATTTATGCCAACCACAAAGGAGATATTACTTACTGTATGAAAAAACTAAAATGCTAGAATTTAGAAGCTTCTCATACGTGTACTCGTGATACATAAACATCTCTGTCATCATACAAGATCCATTCAGTGATTATAATATTTGAAATAAAAAAGACTAATGTTGATAAATGGCAGTGGGTTTTTTGCCACCCAAGGAAGTTTCGCTTTCCATACTACGGCAAGTAAAGCACGTCGCAAGCAAGTTTCCAAGCCTTGCACACAAATACCACAACATCCTTCAACTCGATATCTTTCAAGCGATTATGCTTGTAACTTCAACTGCTCAAGAAATAGCAATTTTTCATGAAAACTCCAACTCTGTCAAACATACCTAACCTAACCCCTGTCACCCGGTCTAGTTCCTTTCATTTTCGATCCTCAAAGGCCGCAATAACACATAATATGTACAGAAGAGATTCATAAATGTTGTACAACTAGTAAAACGTATGAGTAAAAGCCACAACCTCAAGTGCCACGAAAGTGATATGACACAAGAAGCTGTGGTTTTTCTGGTTCAGTTTTTATTCATGTTCGAAACCTTTGGTTGACTGCTATCGTCGTATTCTAGATTCGTATCGCATGCTACAAGGGACATGACATAATAATAATTTCCAACCAAGAAAATCTGAATCAACTAGAGTCATACTACTAATACTACGTTAGTTAAATACTAAATGTAAAACCACTAGAATTTTATGTAAAGAGATCTCTGGCCTCTCAGATGGATTCATTCAGAGACTTGTAACAATAAACAAGAGCTACCAAACAGATATCATTATCATTATAAACGTAGACATAAAACATAACCTATAATAATATAGACGGAAGAAACGAGTCAACTAAACTGAGTATCATCATAGCATGTCTCCTTCGTTTAACTATATTCATATCCAAGGGCAATTAAAGATACAATTTTTTCTTCACGACGTTTAACAACTACTTGTATTTCTCTTCATCTATAGAGAGACATGAACGAGATTTAATACATGAAATAAACACGGATTCAAGTAGTTATTTAGTTTAGTTTTTAGATATTTGGGCCTGGGACGAGAGAGCATCTTTGAGCCATCAACTCTTTGTAAATACATTCAACCTATGAATCTGGTTGTTTAGACTTTAGTAGTTAGAGATGTGATTCAGAAGAATTGGATTGAATAGTGCCAGTAGTGGTAGTATGTAGTAGTGCAAGCAAGTGTTGTTGTTGTGAGAAGCTGGATATATATTCAGTATAATAATACAAGGGTTGGTCGGGGTTCATCATCATCATGATATTTGTCGATATATAGAGAGTAAGAAAAGTTAGTTGCATAACCCAAACATGAATGTAATGCAAACAGAAGAAGAAGTGGGGGAGTCTCGGTACCTCGGGTTTTGGAATGAAAGCTTTGGCTGTTGACTGAAAGCAAGTTTAATAAATGCATGCCCCCTCTTCTATTCCTACAGTATCTGACAGAGAAATATCTAGGGCTGGAAAGACTGGTTAGAAAAACCAAGGATTTTATGGCCAGAGAACCGCTGAAGAAGAGGGGAGATGTAGTATCCATCCTGTTCAATTTCCACAACAAAAAACACTAGTTTTCAACTTGTCGTTGAGAACTAGAGACTGCAACATCATGGTGAGAAAAACTGATCAGTTTTACCAAGATCGTCAGCAAAGGAACAAGTAGCATATAGTAGTTAGTAGTTTAGTGGATTTTTAGAAGAATAAAACGATAATCCCTGCAGCGAACTATTAGCTATCTTATAGAGTCCTAGGGTTTCATTCCCTTTCATGATCATCATCATGAAATTCATATAATAAATAAATAATTTAAGAATCCCAGCAGAGGTTGAGATCAGTGTCCCACCCTAACCTATAACATGTAACATAAAGTCAGTCATTGTTCTTCGATTTGACAGTCATCAACTAAATAGATCAGAGGATGAACTAAACCAATTGATACACTTAATCTCTTCTGAGTAATTGAGAAGGCGGTGAAGTCATCATCAAAACAACCATAATCAATTAGATATGATTTCTTCCCATTGTCCTCTCTTGTTTTGCAAATCCAATTAATCTACAGAGACTCTTGCAGCTCAACAACAGCTAAATAAAACTTAGTCCATTCATAATATATCAACCAAAGTTAAAAGCCGAGTTAACTTTTCGTATCATCAACTATGGTATTGATAATGGTTTGGTGGTGATGGACCTCTAAGTCTTGGACTAGTTCTTCATCATCATCCACATCAAGAGCAAATCTAAACTTAAGCATCAGAATGGAAATGTGAACATGTCAATGTTTTTTTAAACATAATATTATATGAATTTCTAACAACCACAGTTCCTTATGTTATAAGTTTATTTGTTGGAAAAAACAATTTCCGTTCTCTCTATGCAATATGAAATAATAAAAGTATTATTATAATAATTATTATTTACTATGTGTGGCTCAACCATAAATGCGGTGATTTCAGTTCATTTGTGTAGTAGTGATAGATAAGAAATCACATGAAGATACTTTAAGAGTCATATAGTCACATTAATGACTCCAACGAAGAAAGTTCACGGATTGTTTTCATACACGGAATTACCTTATAATAAGCTCAGAAGGAAACCTGAAACGTCCTGGAAATATTATTATAGGTAAACCCTTAAAAAGTACACAAGATTTTATACCGACATGACTCAGAATTAAGGACCTAAGAAAACTAATACAAAGTGTATAGCTCTTTGAAAAAACATTAAAGACATAATTCATTCACAAGGATAGTTACAAGGGGTCCCATAAAAATATAACTTGTTGTAAGTGACTAACCAACCCTTTTCATGGAACTTGTCCACATATTCATGTAATACACAGTCATGCAGACAAAGCATAATAGGTACTAGTATTTACCATACATTAGGAATTTATTAGGGTTCACTTATATTCATCAACCCTCTTCACTTTGTACTTCCTTATAAGTGTTACAAAAGTTGACAGTTTTTTTTAATACATACAGTTTTGATCTTGGTTAAACACTACTGAGGCAAATGCTTGTTTAAGATAGGTCATCCTTAAATCCTTTATCTACATTGTACATCCAGTTCCAATCTTCCACCCTCTATTTTTATTGTACGCCAAATTTCATCTGGCACTATATGTAGTCGATAATAATATGGTTATTATAGAGAAAACGTTGTTCAAAAGTCAAAACCATAGCCCAACCAGACAATAATCATTAGTACAAATAGTGATAGAGATAAGGATGAGAAAAAACAATAGAGAAGGGTTAAATAGTAGAACCATTGGTTTCTTTCATTGTTTATCGAAAATCTCAAATCTTTCATTATATTTTTACCATTTCTAGCTCAAATCGACCTCAACAAAGACATCAAGTTGGGATCGACAGTTTCAAAATTCCGACTATGCAGTTTTTTGGAACAGTGCCAGAGTGATTGCATAGTACGTAACCTTTCTCAGTCGGATTCTGATGGTGTCAAGTTGCGCTACTTGGAACTTTTATCACTTTACTCTGCCACTTTTACAAAACAAGTCTAGTATTACAGATTATACATGCGGGGATTGTCGCCAGAAAATTGTGCATTGAATTAAGACTTTTTTTCAAGATATGATTATTGGCAATATGATTTGTCTGTCTCTTTATTACCCAGACTTGCCATATCCTCTGTATCATACTCTAAACGTTTATTGCAATCGTGAATAGAAACATGGAAGACAGCTAGAACGTGTGTGTACGTGTTGAAATATCGGACACAAAGTGGGTTACACCAATTATGTCCACGGACTCATTAGTAATAAACTAAAGTGCTGAACAACATGGGCCATTCAATATTGTCTGTTCCATTCCATAATTCCAAAATGTTCATCTTTGTCATCTTGCTGTATCTAATGATTTGGAATCCGAGATCAGTCGCTTCCAATGAGATTGATACAAAACTGGAGAAGGACATTAAAAGCTTGGACTATATTAGTCTCACGGGCAACTATAAAAGTCGCAAGATTGAACATCCCAAAGAGGCAAACATGACATGGGTCATTGGCAACGCATCTTGCTCAAACTTGCAGCCCGGGTGTCATTGTAACAACGGGACCTCAACGCCCTTCATTGTCTGCCATTGTAGCGACCATTATCAGGTTAATAGATATGTTTACTTCCATAATTATTTTTACTTCAAATTATACTTTTAAAAAAATGGTTAAAATTTACTCGGGGTTTTGTTTCTAAATATTTTGCAGGTTGTGGATCTCAGAGGTGAGGGTGATGATGATGATTTGAACCGGTTGCAGGGGAATATACCTACTAGTTGGAGATTTGAGGATTGTTCTAAAGTGATAGTTCAAAAAAATTTCCTATCTGCTTTCTTTGAGACGGGAAAGGATCTTTTGGTAGAGTTCAAAAACATCTCGTCATTGATAATACATGAGTCAGCTTTCACACTCCAAGGCAAGTGAAGTTTTATCTTATCTTTTGAGTAAACCTCCGCATTCATTATTATCAGTCAATATGTATAGCTTACAGGCAATTCTCACGAGTTGTTAGTCTTTTAAACCCAATTCATTTGGGAAAAGAATATGTTCCACTGAAGATAAAGTAACTATAGACTAAAGTATTGGTATTTGGTCAGATACTAGATCTGTGCTTATCTAGATTTATGACTCAAATTTTAAGTCTGTTTAAGCCATTTTAGACAGATTAGTTCAAGATATAGAAATAATCTCTTTTGTTTCCCATAATTCTTATATCAGTTAGAACTGTAATAAAAACAATAGGAGAAGACTGAGGGTAATTGTACCATTTGTTGCATATTTACTTAAAAACATTCCTTAGCCTGAGAATTCTCAAGTGATGCATGTCATAATTGAGAGGTAGCATCTGTGAGATATATAGGGCCTCAGTACTTCCTGTGAGTTGTGATTGAATAAATTCAAATATTCCTTATAACTTCTCTCATCGTTCCGATGAGTATAAAACTAACAGAAAAATAAACGGAAAAAGAGGATCAACAAACATCATGAAAAACATGACTTTTCACATGCCCATTGCCTAATATGATATTAGTAATATCCATATGCTTGCTAGAAACACTGGCTAGGAAGGAAATACGTAGGAAAGAGCCAGTGAACCGTTCTAACCATTTTAAACACACTTAGAGAGAACACCGAAGGTTCATAGTGGCAAAAAACTAATCGGACGGAAGTCGGAGAAAATCTCCTGGCCAAGATATCCAATTTCAGACTATGATGAAACATAAAAAAACATTTCTTTAATTTTATGACCCTTTGTATTTGGTGTTTGGTTCACCAACCTGAAATTAGTGTAAGTTTTCTCTTTAATTAGAATAAAATATTGGGACAGGATTGCCAATTTTGTATTGATATTTACATAGCCTACTCTACTTCCATAAAAAGCATTCATCAAAATGAATGCTCTATTTTTGAATACCTAGGTTATATTATAGATATTTCGTTTCAACATTAATATGCCTGTAAGAAATTGGTATCGATAAATAGTGCATTGTAGTATTATACACACAGTATAGTGTTGTTCATTGAACCGAATCCAAACCAGATTTTAAAAAACAAATTAATATTTCTCATTTCATTCTTTAGACCGTACTTGTAAATTACTTTATGACATGATAAAAAGGATAAAATTACAATCTCATCAACTAATAAAAAAAATGAATATATGCAAATGCAATTCTCCTAACAAGAATTTCTAATTTTTATGACACTTTTAGAGTTGGGAAGTTCTTCACACAACACGACGATTCTATTCGACAACTGTCACATGAAAAACATCCCACCCAAAGCATTTCCGTCATATCTCAGCACAATAAAGTTTGTCAACTGTACAATCGGAACACTTTCCTCATCCTTTATTCAAATGCTACGCCTGGATAAAATAATTTTCGAAAGCTCGAGTGTAGATGATATTGATCGTGAGGCATTCTACAGAAATACTATCATTGACTCTTTTATAGCAAAAGACTCGAGATTCAAGCGGATACATGGAGATGCATTTGCATCAGCCATTCAGTATCTAACTTGGTCCGATAGTTTAATTGACCGTATTTCAAAACACGGAATAAATGGACCCATTGCGACGGTTGTGATAGAAAGGTGTGTCATAAATTACATTGATACGCAAGGATTCTCAGTTAAATCCTGGACAATGATTTCGCTTGAAAATAATACATTTGAAAAAGTGAAGCACCATGGAATCGACTTGGCCCATCTAGAAACACAATCCAACAGTGCCCGACCAGCCGTGATAAGTGGTAATACGTGGAAGAACGTAGAGAAAGATTTTATCATCACGGGAGTGTCAGAAGAGCCATTTGCAACAGTCAAAAACAACACTTTTTTGACAATTTGTTCATGTGAATTCACATTTACTTCGTTTTTAACACTAAACGGGTCACGAGCATGGCTCCTTGACGAGCTATTTCAATCCAGTCGTTGTCTGATGGACGAAAAAGGGAAATTGTGTCTGAATTCTGCAAATAATAGTGAGCCCGGTTTTATTGCATATGAAGATCTGGAATTACTCTGCTCTCCGGAAGTATTCATGTGTGCCAGTGAAGTGCAAGATGTTCCCCTCACGTCTCATTTCCCCAACCGTCTAGTTATAGCTGCGGTTCTTATCGGTGCGTTTGCTCTTTTTATGATAGTCTCCTTGCTTCTCACAATGTTAGTGTACACGATACGGCGGAAAAGTCCGGCCAAAACAGATATGAATGGTACTGAGCCGCCCCAAGATTTGCCTCAAAAAGAGTTCATGAGATCCATAAACTGTGACCAGTATGCAGCGATACACTCCAGGATGCCAAAGACTCCTTCCATGCCCACACGGCTAGGGATATTTGAAGACGTTGAGATGGAAGACAAAGGAGTACAAACTATGCCTACAGAATTAAGTGCTGATATAATTGAGGGGCTTCGAGAAAAACTTACAAAACCAGATTCATTTTGGGATGCCAAAGAGACTATAAATCATTTATACGATTTGATTCATGTTCGGGAACAATCTGCAGCCATTTCTAGTCCTCCTGATGTAACCGTACGCAACGATACTTGTGAGATCCCAGCTTCAAGTAATGCTAACATTTCCCATGATTCCTTAAAGCCCTTGATAAGTCCTACACGAAGACTCCCAAAAATAGTATCCTCTGATCGATTGCCGCGACGATCTGTTTCCAGTTTTGCCCAGATTCCCACTCCAACGAAAAGTGCTCAAATATGTGACTATAGAGATCCGTCTGATTCGAAAATACATATCTATTCTGAGCTTGTTCCTGGACTAAATCTGAAGGAATCATCCAGTCCATCAAAACTCAATCCTTTAAGGACTCAGCCTACTTTGTGTGAGTACACCGAACCCAGAGATTATCAGACTCACATTTACGCAGAGCTATCCAATATTTTGCAACCAACTCTTGAGAATAATCGAAGTCCTACTAAAACAAGTCATACGCAAACGGCCAACCTAAATTTGACCCCGCTGACTGATCCTGCAAATGACTTTTCAGCTCCATCCATGCAAATCCCAATGCTATCGTCTGTGATACCTTCGTCGCCTCTACATAAACCGTCAATAAATGATTTGAACACGGAATCACCCCCTATTAACTTTTCTACATTTCCTGGCAACGTCCCTCGGGTCAACTCGACTACAACTGACCCCAGTACCAAATCTGCTGGATCTTCTTCCTCCGAACATACGACTGCATCCCAAATGCAACGACCACTGCCTTCCATTCCGTTTCCATCCATCTCAACCGTGCAATAGTTTGCCAAGTTTTTTATTTTGGTCAAAACTACTAGAGATGCCCATATCTATCTAACTATAAAATTAACTAACAATAAGCTTTCGATTTATGATCTTGTATTATTAATATCCATGCCACAAATTACCAATGCAAACGGTTTACAGTTAGATATGTTTACGTTGGTCGCTCTATTCAAAATATATTTATCGTAATGCCCATCAAAAATAATATTCGATTTCTGTTGTCATTAAGTACCTTTCATGTCAATATAAACGTACGTATGTCTCTAATCCCTCAAATTGTAATCAAATTTAGTCAGGTTTCGGATAATATTAATTATTCTGAGCATATAACGATGTTATAATACTTAAGGGTGTATTTAGATTTGTATAGTATACGAGATTAGGTTCCTTAAATAATTTACTAGTGTGGTCCAAGATTTTTAAAAGCACTGAATTAAAATGTTTGCAACGAATGTACATTCATTACTACACGCTTAAAGTCTCCGGCCCTACGATCAATATGGGCGTTATATGTTGTGAGTCTGTCCTATGGTACTGAATAAAACATGCTTATATACATTTCGAAAAGTTCTTTGTATAATCTGTACATGCATCAATAATAATCTCATTCTATCACATAATACAACTTTAGATAGAAACTAATTTAACTTGATTAAATGAGAAAAAAGTGAGCTAATATTACCTGAGAGGTACGATTCCATCAAGGGCTTCTTGGACATCAGGGAAATATTCCAAACCAATTCCTTTTGCAAATAGTTGGTGATGCTTTAGACAAATTTCAATCATTTTTTCTTCAGAGACACTCGTTCCTAAGGATGTTTCAATTTCTTCAGCTGAAAAATAAACGGATTAAAATTTAATGAAAATTTCCAATAAGGAATAAGTAGGATTCATATATGTAGCAGTAGTAGTAATCAATAAGGGTTGTTATTTCGTATATTTAATCATAAATTCACAAAAAACATTGCATTCATTCTATACCTGAAACTGGTGGAAGAACAAGATCTTTTTTGATGAGCTCGAATGCACACAGCCCTCCCAAATTGGCCAATTCCATTTCCAATCTTTGAAGACCAGTATGTTGATCTACTTCAAAACCGGAGACAAGACAACGAAAGCCAAAGTAGTTCTCTTTGTCTGCACGAGTATAATCTGAGGCTGTTTCAAGGGAAAATAACACCTCGTTCCCTGAAATTAGTACAGTAATAATAATGATGAATTTCATACTTGATGTAATTTTTCCAGCTTTTCATTACGAACAGCACAAACACGTAATTTTAAGTTACTTAATAGACAAAAAATATACCTGGAAGAATTACTGCTTTCTTTGGCCAACTGTCTTTGCCAGAGTATTTATCCATGATTGCTATATAAGAATGATATCCGTCATTGTCCTCCACGGATATATCTGCGGTGTTTAAGCGTCGATTTGTTGGAATCTCAGCCACAGGTAGTCCTCGTGGAATATAAAGTCTCACACTATCTTCTGGTTGAGCTGTACTACATCTTGGATCAAATTCTATCGCCATGATTTGGACATTTGATGGAAAATTTACCCTATAGGATTTTATTGAAGTGTTAATTTAATTATAGCATTAAGTAACTACAACACTTGATTGAGGATAATTACCTGTAATGAGTGACTGTAGCGGGTTTGTAAGGATGGTCACTTTCCACCCATGAGAAATGAACAGCGTCCATAAAATTGCAGTCCTTTTTTTCACTACTAACTTTAGATAGTTTGTTATTCAGATCAGATACCGACGGTAAGATACAACGAACTTGCTCCAGCAAATCTACACAACTCTATAAGTTTGGAACAAAAACGTGGGTTAAAATTCCTAATCATTTTCCATATTTCTAATTAAAGTTAACTATAATTGCCTTACCCGAAGATCAGACATTGCAAGGCGAGGCAAATGAGCCAGGATGGACGGAAGAAGCGTTGTGACCAGAGAACATTGGGGAAGCTCATTAATTTCATTCGATGCAGCGATTACAAATACTTCTTTTGCACATCCAAATATTGAAGTGCACATTTTCTGAGCACAGTTTCTTGCTTGCATTTCTCCAAGAGTTTTTGCCTTTTGTCGGGCTTCAGAATCTTCAGGGTTTCTGCAAGAAAATTTTTATTTGAAGTTTTAAATTATAATATGATCTGTGATTGATTAAGTTTATATTAACAAGGAAACTATAATAAATTACCTAAAATACAATATATGTGGAATCTGTCCTCGTATTTGGTTGGTACCGTTGAAGCTTAAAGAACATGAGCTGAATGTAAAGACGGTACCATCCGGACATCTTAGCACCGAAATACCTCCATCTCCATTGCAAGTTCGACCACCATGATTTTTAAGTCTAATTGCATATTTTACACCGGGCTGTAATTTTAGAAAAACATGATACATAAATACATAGCATATTTTTCAGAAAGTAGTGATAATTTTATTTGCATCTAAATATAAGTACCTTAATATGAACCGGCCGTGGAAATTTTATCTCAATGACATCAGCGAAACTGTCATCTGAGTCAAAACTTCCTCTTGTAACTTCTAAAGTGTTCCACTTTGAATTCGGTTGGTCGCAAGTATCTGCATTTGCTTCGTCAACCTGAAAAATTATAATTTCTCATATATACTCAATACGGTCGATTTAGGAAATTATTAATACAACCATTAAAAATATGTGCATACTTCTTGAAGAAGATCTAGCTCGTACTCATAATTTCCTGTTCCTGAGTAAATACACGCTCCAAAAACTGTCACCCCTTGTTGATCGATTATGAAAGAAACGGCGTCTGGAGATCCGTTTCCTGTATTCCAGGTTCGACTTTGATTTGTACGTGTAAATC
>JAQGBQ010000479.1:0-21215 GCA_034698485.1 Vertagopus arboreus | reverse complement strand
GTGTTGTTGAACAACATGAGTTGCAGCCTCATGTTTAAGTCTAGGTTTGGCCCTAATAGATGGACCATGATGTTACAAAAGAATTCAGACTCTTCTGTGCCTGTTAAATTATCAGTTTTCTCTTTTACTGTTTGTTTATTGGTTTCCAGATTCTTTTTTTAAGCGAGGTGATTGCAGGATACACAGCACATAAAACTGACGATTTGCATGTTTCTACCTTAGATCTACTATTCTTGATTGCAATGAAGATTGTAGAACAAGAGATGAGCTTTGCTTTACCGTAATTCTCTGTAACATTAGTCCATTTGCATAATTGCTACACAGTAGGCTGGGATTAAAGGATCCACTTTTTCTGATTGGTAGCTATTTGCTCCAGTGTTTTGCCAGAAGTGCCTTTTAGCGTGGGATGATCCATTCGTACTCTTTCTAACAATGTATTAAAATCTTGAAAGCAAATGGACGATTCCATTCAACAATGCTACGAATTGTGGCAACGCATACATAAAGTCAGTTTGTTTCTTTTTATATTTTCTCGAATTGAGTGAAATGCCAAGAGAGAAAGTAAAAACTCAAGAGATGAACTTGGTTCGATTAATAATGTTGTCTGTTTCTTTCGTGAGATTCCACAGCTGATATTGACTCGGATTTTTTCCACTATCGTACACACAATAATAATAATAGAATGTTTAGTTTGACCATTTTTATTACATTGTGTATATACCACAATGAACTTTTGCTGTGTGTGTGGTTCATTTTTGCGTGTGAAGAAAATATATTTGGTGTCATGTATCATCGAGGCACCTTCCCAAAGGCTTCTTTCCGACCATAATATTATTAGTATCAACAAAACCACTAAAGACTATAACACTGTTAACAGCCTTCAACTCTTTAAGGTTTCCTTTCTTCCAATATTATTTATTTTGTTGTTGGTCTTTGACAAACTTGAGGTCTGTATTATTAACCCAAACATTCGTATTTGTAAATGGAGATGAATCGATTCTTGTTTTTATATGACTTTACTATTATAAACAAGTCTTCATTTCTGGTAATGGTTTTCAACTGAATAAAAAGTTTTGGTTGCACGATTTCGTTTGTTATTCTATATTTGTATTATGTCTCAGTTTGAGTAACACAAACTCTGTGTTTTTAAAAAGTTCAAAGAACTAAACTAAACCAATACCATCTCCATGCGAGTTTAATCCGAGCTAATAATCTTCTTAGGAGAAGAGCTCTTGAAACTATAAACTATGACATTTAATGTTCTTTGAGCAGCTCATTAACACGGTCGAAAGTAAGTTTCACGAAGTAGTCATAATGATATTAACTATATATATGTAACTATAGACTAAGAAGAACAACCTGTTAAAGTTTGCTTGACAATAGTAACCTTTACTTACATATATATTCTGTAATCTCCAAAGAACAGCTTAGTCTAACTTTGAACTGAAGATGAGATTGAGAGCGAAAGTTTACCAGATTTTTAGATTTGGTTTCTCTATACATTCGAAACATAGAAGACACCCATCAAATCTCATGTGTAAACGTGTATAAGACCTATAAAATCCAATGGACCCGAGCAGTAGGCTTACGAAATGTTGAAATGAAGTAAATGTTGTGTGTATTCTTTTCAATTGAACGTGAGCATTGGACCAAAGAGAAGAGAACGCGGACGTAAGAATGATATCAACAAAAGCAGCAGGGGTCAAGTATCCCAATTCTTGTTTTATCTCAACTTTTATTATTATCTCACTTCCAAGCTCATCACCACCACACTCCAAATCATCATTCACATATACTTCTAATGGGATCTACAAAGACCCTTCATATAATATTATATCCAATCCACCAAAGCTCTCATCTGTTTTTCTCATTTTCAGTTATTATTATGTACTACTTGCAGCATGATGCAACAATATACAAGAGCTTTCACCCTAACAAAAGTCTCTGAAAAAGATTTGTTTTGTATTAAAGCCATTCACAGATGCTGAATATTGTGCTAGGGTAGGTCTAGCTGACGGTTGCAAGTTCAAATTGAAATGGCGTTGATGATGAAAATGACAGGAAACGTATCATTTTCAAATAAATTTGCTTGGGGTGAAATATTGCGGTCTCATGTCACACTCAAGGGGAGAAATCATGATAGAAAACAGGACAGGCAGACGCGGATATAAATATTTTGAGTAATATTCACTCAAAATACGCAGGTATGAAAGCTATTAGTGTGGAGTGAATTTCGTTTCTTATCAAAAGAATCGTTTGCGTATAATATTATAAAAACAAGTATATAAATAAGAAATATAAGAAGCAATATTCTTTTTGAAGTTGCAGATGTTGGCGAGTGGAAGTAGATAGTAGGTGAACAATAACGTTTAAATTTAGCCAGCTTATTTTCAAAGCTCTAGTTTATTTTCTTAGAAATTAAAATACGAGGAGAGAGATTCAAGGCAAAGCCCTTTAAATTGAAAACAATAACTTAAAAACTTTACACTCCGCCCTCCTTTACATTTCAGCAGCAGGAGGATCATTAAAACAATTGAACTTGGTAACTTTGCCCAGGAAAAGGCCATTAATTCAAGTACATACAAAGCTTCATCTTTGGTAATTTGAACCTTTGCCCTGTTCCTTGGGTTTGGCTCTTCTACTTGTGTGCTTGTGGCTGTCTGGCATTATTGTAACGAACCCATCTTGGCAGTTAAGTTTAGAAAGAAAAGTGATGAAGTCACTTTCCTCCTTGGGTTGTTAATCATTTTTTTCTAAGCTTGGTAATTAAGCCGTTATGGGAGAAAGCACGTGTTGGAACTTTTGCTTCGTTACTTCATTTCTCTCTTTTTCTCCTTCTTCTACTACTTTTTCATTCCGGATCTTCGCCACCAACAACGCCTCAGACTTTGGTCTATTATTTTCCCTACGTATGTCCATTATGTATAGCAGGAATGACCCGGAAATCATCACTATACATTACCAAATTCCTATTCTAAACTATATCAGGTTCGCTTGGCTATAATAGTTAGTTACGAAGAACACAGATCTTCAGCAGTTAGAGCTTAAAGTTAACTAAAATTTGTTGGAATGTTGAACAGTTTTTAAGAAAGGTTCGGAATTATGGGTTTCTGTATTGGAGAAAATAAGCATGAAACAGATGAGACCCCAAAAGGCAAAGCCAGCTCATCACCTGGGGAAGGTGAGGCTGTTTATTTTCAGGTCTTAAGAATGAAGTAAGAAATCACCGAGGGATGAGAGTGAATTTTAATATTGTGCCACAAGCAAGACTCTTGTGTGCAGCAGAGGTTGAGCTACTGCTGTATATTATAAGAGTGAGCATTGTCTCGTGTAATATAGTTTGTGTTGTGGGGGAAATGGATGCAAATGTGGAGAGATCATAAACTTGGTAGGAGATGGAAAGCAACACAACATGAAAAATTTCCAGAGTAAATTAACTGGAAACTAGTGGTGGTAAACTGAGCGTGGGGTTATAATATCCACACTGGTAGACTTCCCTCCCGATAGAAGAAAACTATGCATATTTATACATTTAGATATAACTCAAGCCAACAGTCAACATGGCCAACCCTTTTAGCAGGCTTTATTGAAACTCTGTGAAACGTAAATGAAAATGCAAGATGAATCTTGGTGTTTGGTTAGTGGACGATGAAATCTTGACTTCCTCTGGCATTTTATACTTGTTGGCAAGATTTGTTATTTTCAGTTTTTTCTTTCTCCTAAATCAACCTTGCCTTCTTCCTAAGCTGCTCCTACATGAAATTGAATACATCATTTGAAACAAATATTCCACACAAAGATTTCAGCCGTAGCTTTCTATTTATGTTTTAGTACAAAACATACGCAAACAAAACAGGAGAAAGTAGAGAAAGACTTTTTGAGAGCAGCAGCAGTAGCAAGAGGAGTCTTGATGACTTTCACAAGTTCAACTTCTTTCCCTCGGATTCAGTTTTTTTTATTACGTTGAAAAGTTGTATAATATGAAATTATTTGACGAGACGTGTAGTAGATATAGCTGTTTGACAGTTTTTGTTTTTAATATTTAGATAACATCGCATGTGTTCAAAGTTGAAAAAGGTTACCTTCCATAGAGTTAATAATACTTGATTTTATATTTGCGGTGTCGAAAATTAGTTTTTAAAATAAAAACAACTATGGCGTTGATGTTGAATTTTAATAAAGTAAAATGCTTGATTTATTGTAGCTTCTGCATTTTTTGTAACGTATTTGACGTATAACGTATTTAACGTATAACGTATTTGGAACTACGTTTTCTTGAATCACCAACATATCCACAAAATTCTTCAATATTTATGATTGATGAACTCAAAATTAGCTTAATATAAACCACGCATAATCAAAAAATTGCGTCGTGTCCTTAGAGGACAATCCTTGTTTATTATTATAAATCTTGTTGTGAACCATTTTACTCTTTTTAAACATTCCTAGTTTTCGGGGAATTCTTACCTGGTGGTTATATTCTAAGGTTCTAATGTTCAAGTTCTCATAAAAAAAAGAACACCCACACAATCTAGTAAGTTAATTGGTTGACTGATCATCATTGAAATAACTGGAATTCCTTTCTTTCAACCAAGTCCATTCAGATATTCGAAATATTTGGCAATAAATGTGATATGAAATTACAAAGCTGTGACCCCTCGATTTCAGATCTGAGAAAGAGAGAACTAATAAGATTTAGGAAATTCTATAAAGGTGATGAGAGGTAGAAGGTCGGCTTTTTCGGAGCAAATGAAACCTGTTCAGATAAAGAATTTATTATAGCTAATTTTTCTGTTGCTTTCATTTAGAAATCGACTCCTCCACTCTCTTATCCTTATTGCCTTTAATACCATAGAACTAACCAGGAGACAAGAGAAAGCTTTCTCTCTCTCTTCTGGCTTCTCTATGAGCGCCTATACTATATCCTATACTTGCTTCCTTTCAAATAAGTTTTATGTCCTCTTGCCCCAACTTCTTATTGTGTAGAGAAGTCTAAAGCTAAATGCTTGAGAGACGAAGTGAATGCTGAACAGGAGAAAGAAAGTCAGAGAGTGCTGCTGGGTTGAATGAGAAACATTGGATGTTGAAGAGTGGTCGGGGTAGTTGAGTAGTCAGAAGGGAGATGAGATAAGAGAACAGGTCGTTTATTTGAGGATAGTAGAAACTGTTTTGCATTTTATGAAGCCAATTTCACATGCTATACATGGAGACTTTAGGAAAGTACTTAAAACCACTTGCACCCTTCTCGTCCTCTTCGAAAACTTTTCCGCACTTCCACATTATACCCACTGACTACCCTTCTATTAATAATAGTCTCTACACATAGATGCACAGGCGAAAGGAGATACTAAATACGTTTGTATACAAAAGCCAGATTCAAAGATCTCTTAAGGGTACGGATACAAGAGCACATACAATGTACAAGAAGACTCGGTGTTTAGCAATATTGCTGAAGACAATGAGAGAAAGCAGAGCAGCATAAAATACACAGAGTTATAATATAGAAGAGGCAAATGAATTTGGTATAGATTCGACAAGTAAGGGAAAGGCGAGGATGTATAATAATAATAATATCTAGGCTCTAGGTAGACTCTCTCTAATATAATAATGTATTGTATAGGCAAGATGGTTTTGTAATATGAAAAAGAGCAAGGACGAACTCCTTATTCGTGGTTCAGTTCAGTCTACTGAATCTCATTTTATTCCATGAACAATATGACTAGATTCATGGGCTTCCAGCAGCTTCGTCGAAATTGATATATTGCACAAAAGGGACGTTATGGAATTTAAGGGTTCTTTGGGTTTTAAAGACCATCCACCGTGAACTAAACCAAACCGAAACCGAACTGAATACTCACTGAACTTAACCGAGCAGTCAACCAAGGCAAGAAATTATTTTCTTTCAAAGCCATAAACAAAAACTTTGGCAAGCTGTAAAAAGTGAGTTGAGATGAGGAAGAATTGAATAAGATGGAAGAATTGGATATCTTTTCTTGGCATATTGTAGTCCGCTCATCTTCTGGTCTAGTATATCTGGCTACAAACAAAGTCATCGGTTGGGGTCTTCAATCTTTTTTATATTCAATCTATCCATCTTGGCAAGCATAAAATGTACAAATTATACTTTCTCTTCTTCTGTCGTATGTCAAGAAGGATCTTATACCTCATGGGGAATAACAGATTGACGTCGCGGTGTATGAAAAAATATAAAAATCTTGTTATTATGTATTTCATTTGCATGTGTGTCACACAGCACAGATAATAAAACTCGTGAAATGAGTTGCAAAAGCAACTTTATTTCCTAAACCCACCCTTAGCAATGTAAGCCAAGCATAAGAAAGCAAAAAGGTCGTAGTAGTATTCGGTAGTTAATCTCGGCAGAGAATGTGTAAATCTTTTGTGTCTTTGTTGCATCCACCCATTTCAAATTTAATCCAAATGAACCTTCCTTGAAGATTGAAGAATAACTTGGAAGAAGCTGTGATTGCTTCATTATGCCTTTTCATTCTTAAAGGAGATAACCACTACATTTACAAGACGCATTTCCTGATTTATAATGTGGAATTAAGGAGGGATCTGTCGCTGGAAATTTGAACAGAACCACCGTTTCTAGGCTTCTTTCCAATTTCGTTTTATTTCACTTTCCAAGTTTACTGCCCAAGAAGAAGAAGAAGAAGAAGAACCAGCCCAGCAGCTTTCTCTATCTTGGGTCTTTATTTCTAAGTCAATTCCAACTAGGCTATTCAGCTGCATCATTTGTTCCCCTATTCAACGCTTGCCAAATCGTATTTGAATCACAACCTTCGAACCAACCTCAGAGCCAAAAACCTAATCGCAATGCTACCCTTTTAAAATTATTCATATATTATTATCTGTATAATGGAATTGGACTATTAGAAAGCTATTCAATAATAATTTAGATTTTAGAAGGCATTTCTGAAAGCATACACACTTTATCTATTGCAGAGCTGTGTATATATGATCATCAGCATTTGTCATTACAAAATTCTTCTTCTGGATAACTCAAATTAATCTCTGATACACACAAACTGTAAAAAATCTTTGCTTGATTGAAAGAGAACCCCAAATTGGTCTAAATTTTAATAGCGTCTATGAATACATATAGTATAGTAGGAAATGTCATGGAATAAATTTTAGACGTCCACTTAGCAATGTGAGATTCTGAAGTTTAAAAAAAAGTTTGTCTTTATCTGGAGAGCTCGAGAAATGTGCCCGTTATAGTTTGAAGTTGGGAGTAAAGTTTTTTTTTATGGAAATCAGTTTTGGGCATATGGTTTCACTAACACAGTTCTGGCTAAGATTAGAATTGGGTTAATATTATACATGCATTTCTTTATAACCATTCATCAACGTCAACATTTTCATTCTGACTTGAACGATTTAGCCGAGTTCATTCGCATTCAGCTGCCAGTCTCACCTCTACACGTTCCAAAGCATTCATTTATACTATGTAGTAGTAGCCAGCTTTCGTCGTCGTCCAAGGTTTCGACTTATTGTTCCTCATATTGTTATATAATCTGTGTTTTTTTTTTTTTTTTTTTTTTTACATCGGTCGATGTATTTAGTAAACTGACACATAACAACATAAAGATAGATCATTTATGCTGTCAAAATATTCCGAACAAACAGAATGCTTAAGCCACTCCTAGATTAACATGCTTCTATTACTTTAGAGATATGTTTGCGTTGATGTTTATGGTTATATGTAAAATGGAGAGAATGATTCATTATTTGAGTGAATAACATAATGTTTTCCTACCAAATATCAACTTGACATGTTAAATTTGTTATTGAGGAGTTAGCTGCAAATAAGTAATGAATCCCTTTACTTGATGTGGTTTTAGTAATAACTTTACATCGTCTTAAATCGTTATTATCCCAAGAGCTGTTTATCGTTACGCATTGTTCTAACTAGATCGTCGTCCAAATTCTGACAACTTGTAAAACAGAAATAGCCCGTTATGTTTTAATACGCGTTATTCCTGAGTTAGACTTTATTACTCCTCTGCACATTTAATGTCTAGACACTCCATAAAGAACATTTAGTATTTCAGCAGTAATTTCGTAGGCTTTGGTTATTTGAATAATAACATTGCCAATAAAACAAAATTTACAAAGATCAATTTCCAGTATAGCAAGACATTTATGTTCAAATTGAGTCTCTCAAATGCTAGGTTTGCTATACGCTTTAAGAAATGAAGACGAAAATGAGCCCATGGCTATGTTGCTTGGCTTCTAATGAAACTATTCAAAATTAAGACAAGTTGCGGTTTCGAGGCAAGTAGGCTTCAAACAACTAAAACCACGAGCAGACACACAGGAGAATTGAGATCAAAGTGTTGAACGCTCCGATGTCTTCTGGGAGTGTTTCTTAACTTTCAGCGAATGAAATATTTAAACGAATTGCATCCAGAACTGTCTGTACCACATACATTAAAGAATAATGGCGATTCATTCCTTCATCTTGTACTTCTTGTTTGTAATTATCAGGTGAAGTTAGTTTTCTTTTGATATTCAATGCAAATACGAAACCTCAATGCATCTTCCACAACAGTTTAAACCGAATTATAAGTTCAAGATAGTCGAATCTTGTTTCCAAATTTACAGATCTAGACAGCTTATTGTTTGTATAGGTGAGCTTTCGTTTGAATTTCTTGTTCACGGTTGAAAATTAAAAATATTAGGTAGTTATTAAAAAAAATCAATTTATAAACCCTTAATTTATGCAGTTCCAAGAATGCTTCTTCTATCAGTGTCTATTTCCGAGAACAATTCGTTTGCAAAATACAAGACAGAGTGCCAAAATGTGTCTGCTTTTAGCTAAATTAGCGTCTTATTGAACTGAAGTAATCTGGGACGACATCAAACCCAATTTTATGAAATGACTTAAATGATAATTTTGATATATTATGTCCACTGAGACGTAGTCAATATCTTCGGATTATTGTAAGACGAAAGTAGTGATAACAGATACTGTGTTTTTTAGAAGAATTTGTATCCATCTCGGGATCAATAGTCCTTAATTAAATTGCTTCTTGGAACTCTTAACATCAATTTCTGTTTTCATTGAGCCAGACATATTATTTTTGTTGAGCAAGCAGATACAAGGCTTGTCTATTCTATTCATTAAAGACTAGTAATGATGACTGTTAGCGAAGCTTACATAACCTACTATAAATACAATGCCCTTCCATTATAACCTTTTATGTTGAATATAATTAAATTCAAAATCTGGTCACACCCTCTAAAAAAATATTTTTATTCTTGCAGCCCAACTTTCACTATTAATCTCATCAGTTATTTTTACGATGTATAGTATGAAGATCTGATTATTGAAACTGAACTATAAATTTATATACGCTCGGTTTTGATGTAGATTGATGGATGAAAGTTTCTATAAATATAAGAATTATGATTTTATATTTCTCGGTGCTGCTGGTTGAAATTCTTTATATTAGTTAATAGGATTGGCCAGCTTCCGTGCTAGGGAAACATTGAAATTGAGTAATGTACCGATAAGAAACTAGCTATAATACATACGCAACGCACTCGTAAACTCATTCACCCAAGATGCCTAGCATTAGAAAGCTAAATGTCTAATGGGTAATGTACCAATAGATTCAAGAAACCAGTGTATTTTTATTTACAGTAAACTAATTGTTAGGGTGAAGTTTCAGTCAAGACATTTAGTAAGTAAATGCAGCATGTATGTTACACTTTATATTACTTCGAAATTGTGATGTTGGACAGAGTGCACTGTACATATATATGTATAACTTTAAGAGTATATATTACAGCAAAGTAAATTAAATAGGAAAGCAATTGCGACAGAATTAAGCCACAGGAGGGAAAAATGCAGAGTCAGTCACGCAAATTTCCTGTTTCTCGACATTGACGACAAAAATTACTGTAAAATTGGACCATAAGTTCATTAAAAAGAGTAAGAGTTGTTATTGTTAGTCACCATCCTGATCAGATTGTCCAGAATTGGTGGTAAGTTTTATAGGCATTCATAAAGCAAGGAAGCAGGTAAAAGTCACTGTGTTATGACTTTCACCCACAAAGGCTACAAAAAAATCAGCTCGGAACCAATCCAATTGGAAACCAATCTCTCCCTTTATGTCCCTCCTAAATCAACATAAAGGAACATCATTCACTTTTCAAAAGTTGAAAATCGATCTAAACTTTTATGGTAGTTAAACCGACATTGAAAGGTTTATGGACTCACTCAAAGATTCTTCTAGAAAAGCATCGTTTTTTAACTAAACCAAGATCTCAGTATTACATCTCAATTAAATTCAGGTTTAAAATGTTAAAAACAAAAGTCTCTCTCAAAAGCTTAAGAATCCTCCAAGTCGGACAGGATTATCTATGGGAGAAAAAAAAACTGCTTCAGATGAAATACGAATACTTCAGAAAAAATGCTCCTCTGGGAATGGTGAAATTTAGTATGCATGCAACACAAAAGAAATTCTCCGGACTTTCTCTCCAAAAGTTCTTCCGGTTGGTTAATAACTACCAAAACTAAACTAAATGAATGTTCTGCTTCCCTTCTTCTTCTTAGAATTTTTTTCGGACGTCCACAACCACTACTACTACCACCGTAGTGGTTAAAAAAAAGAATAACGAGAGAAAATTGGCTCCTGATTCCTAAACTTCTTCTGAGGCTTCTTTCATAATCAGTTTTTTTTTCTTTCAATTCATGCAAACTTTTAATGGGCCTTAATATCGATCACTCTTTGTAATATTTCAAAGCGTGGAGATGGACTTCTACAATACCATATTCGAACTGTACATTTCTTGGCCATAAGTCATTTAGATTTCGATGTAGGTAATGTATCCGTAGGTACTTCTTTCTTTATTCCAGTAAAAGAAAACTGGACTTTCCCAATCGTTGCTGCACGTGTTTCAAAGTATATATTCGTTATGCATTGCCATCAAAAGTTTTATTTAGTATGAATATGACATTCACAAAAGTTGTTCTGGTTTCTACTTTTACACACAATTTATTATTTTCTTTCCGACTGCGTAAACTGCGGACTATTGAATTACGTTATTGGTAGTTACAGACACACACAGAAGGAGAAATGGAGAAAGTGCTCAACTCTTTCATACTTGTCTGTTATATTTTTAGCTGTAAATGTAACCAACCTATCAATCATGATAGTCTACGATATCTGCAGTAAATATGAACGTTCAAGACATAATTAAACTCTTCTGAGATAAATGACATGTATAATTTCATTTATTGATCCTACCCTTGGATGAAAAGTTTGTCCACCCGCACAAGCACATGTCAACCATTTAAAGTTGACACTAGTTTTGGACCTATATGATTACTGTGTTCAACTTTTGTTATTATGAGTTCCTTGAACTTCTTCTTCCTCAAAAACTAGAAATTTCTAGAATAAAGGATTTATCTTAGACTAGCCTTCAAAATTCAGTTCAAATGGTTGAGATGTAATGCACGTCAAAAAATAAGACATTCATTAATCTGATACGGATGTTCGCAGGGAAGTTTCCAAAGAATTGATGGCACTTAAATTCTCCAAGAAATAACAATAATATGTACATTATATATTGTAACATAGATACAAAAAATATTTCCTTTTCTTTATCATTTTATAAAATACTAAAGCTGTCCTGTCAATTCAACCAAGTGACATAAATTGGAAAAGGATGTCTTCCTTTTGTACATCACGATTGCTACATTTAACTATTGTGTATTGTGTGTGTAAGAACATCTTGAAAGAATGAAAATTGCTTTTGTGTCGTCTCGATGTATTCTGTTTATGCGTTTTTTTTTATCTTTTCTCAAACAGTCGGTAGGTAGGTTTACGAATTCGAATACCTGTCATCAATTGTTGTACGTTCAAAGTACGTGTAGACTTTCTTTACTAAATGTGAGCGGTTGTGGCTGCTTGTGTCTGTGGTTCTTGAAATTGAAAACTGCTCCTCCATGGACATCGTTCAAGACGGACTGCTTTTCAGTTAGCATTTGAGTCTTTGATGCGACATGAAAGGAAACAAACAAACCGAACTTCCCCTTTTATCCTCTTCAATTTCAAGTTAATCAAAAAATCCATGTGTACTTTCTTTTCTAACCAACAAGGCAACAACCAAACCAAACTATAGCATACGAGTAGTATTCTCAGGTTGGTTAACAATATTCTTTGTGTAATAAGAGAAGAGGTTAACAATGCTAAGCATGTAATGAAGAAGAATATATTAGATTGTATTTCCATTCTCAATCTAACTACCATGTCAGTCAAAGTTCATTTAAAAATATATATATTTATAGAATCTACTTCTAATTATTTCCCAACAATACATTATAATATAAATGTGAACTTCTCACATTTCCTTGTCAAAATTCAAATTCTGAAGAAGAATAACTAAATGATCAGAGCGAATATAAAAATAAAAAGTCAAACTCAAGCTAGGAGTTGTATAAAGAGAGAATATCAAAAGAATATCAACATTTTTGCCTGAAATCAAAGTCCACTCAAAGCTAGTGATTTTATTTGCTTATATACAGTCCAAAATGTAGGACAAATACCACAAGAACTATTGCGTAGGAAGTACAAAGGAACTTATTTCTTTAAGGGCAGTGTGATGAATAAAAGAGGTAAAGGTTAGCTTTCTACAGGAGTAAGTCATACACAACTGATTTATTATGGCCAATAGGGCAGGTCACAAATATCTTGGAAAAAGAGCAGAACCGTTAGTTGATCGAGGTTACATCTTACAGGAAGATTTTTTTGTATTTTCAAGATACATGTTGAATTTTCTTTCTTAGAGCTGGACGGAACATGGAACGTTTTATAAGAAGAAAGTCAGCTATTTTCGGTTTTGTCTTGAGTATAAATATATAGGTACGCAAAAAAATCAACATACATGTTCTATTTCTTTAGGGAGAGTGCAGATTCTGATAAAAGTCTGATCAATCATTTGAGCTTTTTTGGAAGTACGACAACTAAAGCGGATTACTTTGATTCAGGAAGTGGCCTTGGGAGACCACTCTCTCTCGATCGACATTTAATCCCTAATCATACGTAAGTCTAAATAAGATGATGTACTAATACATTATACTGCTAGATATACCATTTATTACTTTCCAAATGCACTCAAGGCTTACACTACTTATTGGAAATCTTTTGGGGAAAGTCATCATCTTCCATGCATGTCTTTCTTTTCTGGGAAAAATATCTTTCATTATGACATTATTTTTTGACGACAAGTCAAAATCTAAAGCCGAAGGTGAAGATCAAAGTTTAAACTGAATAATAGATATTATTAAACTTATAACATTCCGACATTAGTTCATCCATCAAATGATAACATTTAAAGATGATTGAAATTGTTTTCTAAATGTTAGAAATGCATAGTAAAATTAGAAAAACGTTAAGTAAATAATTTCCAACCACGAGTGCATCCATGCATGACTATAAAAATCGTTAGATTAGTTAGATTTTTCAACAGGTTCAACTGAAAGCTTGAGAAATAAATAATTTTAACAAGATACATCTTTCCGAAATGCTTCAAGAATCTAAACTTTTTAAAATAGAAGGCGAGACTTTGCAAAATTATAGTGTTCTTAATCAAATTGAATGTCAACTTTGATCGAATTTTTACATATTTTTTTCGAACAACAGAATCTACTATGTAATTTTAAATACAAATTCAAAACATATTCTAAAAAAATTAAAATTAAGAAATTTTGCTCATCGGTGTAAGAAATATTGAAAAGGAAACGACTGTCTTTTGCGGAAACTGCCGTCCATGACTCCTATGAAAAAATCTGCTTTACTTGAGTAAACGAAATTCAATTTCCTATTTTCTCGTTCACCCCTTCCGGGCTGAAACGATTTCGACCATCAGAAAGAATTACTTAGGCTGAACCAAGGAATAAAGTTTATATAACTGACACGCCTATCCAGTCTCCATTCATAATTTTAGCGATAGCCCGTAGCAGAGAGTATGTACTCAAGTTTCCGGTTTCGGTTTAAAATGTCTCCTTAAATTTTGGTCGGTCATTGCATCCTCCTTATTTCCTCAAAACGAAAGCACATTAGTTGTAAATCGTCAGTGACGATATAGCCTTCACTTTTCATTTCCCATCTTGTAGTACAAGTTCAGGATTTCAGACAGCCGGAAGAGGCAAGAGTTGGAGAGAAATCTAAAAGTCTAAATTATACTAGCTATTAGATGCAACTATCAGAGTAACAAAGTGAGGGTCTGAGTTACCGAGAACTCTTATGCATGCATGACTTTCTCTCTGTGTTGTGCTTTTGGTTTTGTGGGCAAGGCTAGTGGCCTAAATAAACAAACAGTTTAGAAAGGGCTTAAAGGGCCTGAAGCTATTGTATGAGAAGATAGAATGAAATTCCAGGGATTAGCTCAAAGGCATCTAGAGCTGATCCCGTAATTGCCATAAAGGATTGTCGAAAGCCTCAAAGTCAAGTTACAAATCCTAATTTAATTATTCATCTCACGCATCGACTCATTGCATTCTCATTAGAATATAATGAATATTGGGCTTAGCAAAGGATTCTGGGGTATCAGACTCTAGAGATTCAACACAACTTTCCAACCTTTTGCGAACTTATGGTCAGCCAACTTTGTTTGTTGTAACCGTTTGCCCCGTCGTTTCGTCGCAACTTTGGGAAAATGGGTATAGCTTGGAATTCAACATTAAATATAGCCGTTTTTTACTTCTAGCGAATTCATATACACTATTTTATCAATATGTAGTAGTTTTGAGTTCCAGTATGTTGTATGTATTTTATTTATCAGCCAAATGATATAATACAAAAAAACATAGTTCCAGTTTGAAACTCTGTTTGACTTGAATAATAAAATACAATAAATAAAAATTATGAAAAAAAACTAGTAAGAATTTTAAACTTCTGATCCAAGAGAACGAAAATTGAACGGTTTTTTTTATTTATTTTTGAAGTAATGTCACAGAAAAAGTAGTATAACGGAAACTAATGCAAATATCTAGCCCCAGTAAAAACCCGGGTATTCTGTTGTTTCCCTTGTTTTCGGAACCAAGGATTATGCACCATCTACATTATGATTTGCATATGCATACGGATTTGTACTACGAAAAACGTTAATACTCATTAGAAATGCATTGTTTGTTATTTATTTCATGATATGGTCATGAAAGAACATTACCATATATTTTTATTTTCAAATTGAAAACTTAAATAAGGAAATAAACAAACCGGTATTTAAATGTTATTTTTAAGCACTATTTAAAGTAGAAGATGAGCTACCACTGCCATTCTGCTGAGCATTAGGATTCACATCGTCAATTTGCAAGCATTCAAAATCCTTCGATAAGGAGTTCTTGGGCGGTGGCAATGGGGGTAGATCCTTTAAAGAACAAGGGAAAGGACTTGTCTTGAAAAATTCATCGTCCAATGCCTTCAATTATACGAAAAAAGGCCAAATGAAAATTATGTTTGTCAATAAATAAGAGAATATAACATGAGAGAGGTATGGTATCATGAGATTACTTTTTTAGCCGACATCCTTTTGCTAGAATCGTAGACCAAAAAATTTCCCAAGAATTCTGTACACTTGGGAACGTCCGAAGGTACAAGAGTGGGCAGAGGGATAGGTTTCATCTCGGTGAATGATATTTTGTTGTAATCAGGGAGCTCAGTTCTTCCAGGCCAGGATTTCTCATCCGGCGTCCCAAGACTGGAGATTACAAGGTAGAGCTGGTCAATATCATTTTCTCCCTGGAAAAAAGACAAGAAAAAATAACAATGAATGATTTATACCTAAATCATTGGACAGAAGAGACAAAATGATGATGAAGAAGTAAAAGAGAAGAACATCTAGCATTATTTCTCTTTGCCTCATCCATCTTGTTGCTTTTTCTTTCCGAAGGTAATTAACTCACAGGAAATAAAGGCTCTCCTTTAAGCATCTCGGCAAATATTGTCCCAGCAGCCCAGAGGTCAACACCTTCATCGTAATAACGAGCTCCATATAATAATTCTGGCGATCGATACCATCGCGTGGCAACTTGGTGTGAGAAAGCAGTTCTTTCCCCTTTGAAAAATAGTCTGCACAGTCCAAAGTCTCCAACTTTTAAGATTCCGGTTTCGCCTATTAGAAGATTAGCCGGTTTCAGATCCTACATTTGTAAATAAGTATTTATTTTATTTTGAATTGTTAGAGTTTTCATATGTTTGAAAAAAATCATACACGATGCATTATGTGATTCCTGTGAAGATATTCCAGGGCTTCAAGAATCATTTGCATGTAACACTTGGCCTGAGCACCATTAATTTTGTAGGTATCCAAGATCTCAAAAAGATTGGATGGCATGAACTCAAAAACCAGAACGAAACTTAGTCCAGAGGGAAATACATCAATGAGGTAAACCACATTCTTATGCTCCACACATTGCAAAGCCTTGATTTCCCGAATCATTTGGACCGGGAGCCCTTCTTCCGTCATCTTTCTAAGTGTCACTTTCTTCAGAGCCACTATATCACCACTGATTACATGTCGAGCTTTAAGAACTATCCCGTGAGCTCCTTCCCCTACCGTCGCCAACACTTCGTACTCGTTCATCTTCTTTTCTGCACTGGATACTAATGAGATTATTGTTGTAAGAGAAGGTCACATACCATACGTTATTATCAGACAGACAAACATGCAAACTGAATCTAAACTGATATGATCACCGGTGGAGATTGAGGATTTTATTCAACTTCTCAGACAACAACATTCTATTACACAGAGTCAACTAGCTTCACAACCCAATGTTTGACAAAATTCCTTCTTAGCAACCACCTCAGTATGAAAACTCACATTCCTGCCTTTGACTGCTACTTGGATGTCGAGATAAAAACCAAATACCTTGAACAACTGTCATGTACCGGAACTGATCTTAGTTTTATTACCACAAAAAGTGGTTTCAATTCAAACAAAACTTAAAGATCATACAAAATTTAAAACCGGCAATTATTACAAATATTATTGCTTGCAATTAGCATATTAAATTCAGTCATAAGTGTTTCTAATTATCAATGAAACACAACATTAACGCTCCTCCTCAATGAGAAGCTACATGTAAAAAAAACAGTAGTATATTCTAGTGGCACTTAAATAACACAAACAGTTACAACCTTAACCCCGTGTTGATAAAGTATCGTACAAGAATCACATTAATCAGTGATTTTTTATATGTATAACATAGAATTTGATTTACAAATGTCAACTCTGCCAGCATGAAATCTTCAAAATTACATACAAAAACAATCTTCATTATTATTAATTTTGATATAATAGTACTTAATTTGATAAACATTGCTTCAGATGCTCAAACTGTGAGCTGTGAACACTTTTCGATGAGCGAGGAAGAAGTATAGTATAAAATAAGGCAGTTAGTTACAAGTTGAATCCTCCTTCCGGTGTATTAACGGTCATTTGGAAGTCACCAGACGAATTAGTTTCTGGAAGTAGACTTTCATCAACGGGTTCCTGAAATAAAAAATCAATGTAAATCATTGTCTTAATTCTAAACAAAAAAAAACATTTTCACATTAATAAATAGATAAAATACCTCATCTGAGAAGAAGCTGTCGATTAAGAGATATGCCTTGTTGTAAACGGTGTTGTTCTCATGAGACTGCAACTGCTCGATCTTGTCGAGACCTCCACATTCTTCAATAGCACAGGTGACTTTCTCCAATTGACCTACTTCTTGAGCGGCCTAAAGTTAAATGCATTTTAATTATTGTTACTTGTGCCAGCAAATAAAAAAAAACAGTAAAGTATTAAACTATTTTGTTGTTGTATATACCTTCAAAATATTCTCTAGTCCATCCAAAACAACAATTATTGTTCGCCAATCTCTACAGGCTAGCATGTTAGACATTGCAGGGATTGTGCCATTCTGGCATAAGTAAATCATATGCTCGATATGACCTCCAGATGTAATGTTGGTGATTGCCCAAGCAGCTTCCTTTTGGGCTCGGAAATCGGACTACAAAAAAGTAAATTGGTTTTTTTGATTTAGTAATTTTCAAAACCAAATAAAGAAAATTAGGCTTTTCATCTACAACTTACATTTACAAGGACATTAATAAGAAGTGGTACAATGTCGGCCTCTAAAACTTCATTTATCTGCGCTAAAGTTCCAGCTGCGATGTTTGAAACGGTCCATGCAGCTTCCTTAACAATGTTTGTCTTGGGATTTTTCAATAATTTGGCAAGGAATGGAAGAACTCCTGCTCTTACGACCGCTTGCGTTTGTGTGTCACTGCCGGTGACAATATTGCCCACAGCACGAAGACAAGGTGTGACAACATTAACATTTCCAGAGTCCAGAAGTCCCACTAGACGAATGACCACTCCCGATTTGACAACCTCTTCAATCTTTTCATTCGGTCCATCACTCAAGTAGGAAAGGGCCCAGCAAGCATCAGCTAAATAACAATCAGAGAATATTATTAGTATCAATGATGAATTTAAATTACCCTAGTACAGCGTTCTAAAAGTAACTTACAAACTATCTCCATATCAGCCATGTGAATAAGTCTTGCAAGAGCAGGTAGACACTGTCGAGTAGCTTCTGGAGGAGGAGCTGGGTTCTTTGTTCGACATAGATTAGATAAAGTCCAAGCAACATTCCTTAAGAACGAAGGCTAGATAAGAGATAAACATGCAAAGTCAATTTAATAACTATTTGAATAATCCGTGAAATTATTATATGTATTCACTTACAGAGGTAGGTCCTTTAGCCAAAGCAACGAGTGGTGGTACGATTCCTTTGGAAATGACCATGTCTCTGTAAGCTGGTCCATCTCCCTATAAAAAGCACAATAACAAAAGCTTTAATACATTTCCCCCCCATTTAGATCAAATGAGTATTTTGTAGTTGAGTAAACTTACTGCTATGTTTCCTAGAGCCCAAATGGACTGTTCAGCAATATGAGAGTGAGGGGATCGAAGAAGTTCGATAAAAGGTTCAATAGCTCCAGCCTTGACGACTACATCCGTTTGATTTGATGATCCAGAAGCAATGTTAGTAAGGACCCAAGCAGCTTCAAACTGGATTTCCGGGTTTGCTGCTTTTGTCAAGAATTCAACGCATCGAGGAACCATTCCAGCTTGAATCACAATATCAATAGGCGGATGTCGCTCCCGGCTAAGAATTTTACGAGTTGTTTGGGCCGATGAGAACTGCCGTTTTGGATCGTCACTATAGACATAGATAAAACACCGATTTTAAAATTAATTCAAATTCTAGATAAAGATGTAAAATATTGAACTGTTGTTTTACCTGAAGAGGTCATCGACGAGTTGCTTAAGCGTTTGCTCATTCACAACAACGACTGGTGCTGCATGGACCACATTTTTCGAATCTGACAGAGGACTGATTGGACAAGCGTCAAGCTCATCAGTGTCGATGTTCCGACGCTTAGTTAACTGTTCATCTTTCCTTGCTTTTCGAAGCTCTACCGACTGACCCATTCGTCGCCGCCGAAGCTCCTAATTTATTTAAAAAATCAAGTTATTCAAAATGTTTTAAATGACTTGTAGTAAGTTTGAATCAGTAAGCTGTGAGATAGATAACTTACATCATTGTCCTTCCCGTAGTTTTTGAAGTTCTTAATCCGATCGTTAGACATAATTTCCTCTCTTTATTATTACTTCTTCCGCTTGCTTATTAAAATTAAGGCACAAGAAGAACTGAAATAAATGAAGTATTAATACAAATTAAAAACATTATCCAAAACTTAATTACCGTGTAAATTGTTACTATAGTGGGACGGTTTTAACAAACCTTTTTAAAAATCTGTTCACCGGCCGGATGGATTTCTGAGCTGAGAAATTTGACCTCTTAATTTGTATTTGTTACTGGTACTTTAAAGTACAGTCCCTCGGTTGTGGGTATTCAATTAAGATTTTACTAACTCAGTTCTAATTTATAATGGAATGAAAAATTAAAACACCGGATAAATAAATGATTAGGAAATAATAAATACGAAACGAATGGTTGAGCAGTCAGAGGAGGAATGAGAAAAGAAAGAACGAGCAAGCAGAGCAGCCGCTTTTTTTCACGAGCAACTCACAAAAAAAGTCAACGGACAACTTGCCATACTTTGTTAGCTATTGCTATTTGCATGCAATTGCTAATCAAGTTCTTGAAATAATTCAGCAGACAGACGCTATGCAAATCTAAATGAGACATTGGCAATTTGTTTTTTGCCATGCTATCCGAAAATATCTTATTTATGTAATTCCATCCATTATAGCATCAAACAAATCAATACTGCCCTTACTTCTAACACGAATACAAATAAAGTTGACTTTTGAGGATATGTAGGTTTCATAAATTAAGGGATAAAGTTTCAGATGACAATAAATATAAAATGAGATCATTTTCTCCTACCAATGAGACCCATGAATATGTGAACGAGTAAATATTTTATGTTTTTTTCGGAAATATAATACCACGGACCAAGGCAAACATCCCATGTAAATGTGTCATCTTTCATAAACACAGATTGTTTTCAAATAAACACAGATTGTGAAGTGAATATAGACACTCTAAGTAAATAATTTTTTAAATAACAGTTTAATTTAATATTGTATCCGCGCTTGAATCAAGTCACAACAGCATTTTTAATAACCGAGAACGACATTTGATGCATGTGTTTTAAATATATTATATTATTATTAGACTTAAATGAATATATATTTTTTTGCTTATGCATTGACAAACAAATAATTAATGCACTATTCCTAAGAAATAAGATCTGATTCAGCTAACCTATTTCGTTAACATCAGGTCACAGGCATGCCGTCCTGAATAACTCTTTGACTGAAAACATTGAAAATTAGGGATAGTCTAACCAAAACATGAGAAACTACAACTTTTTTTTGAATATTCCTATCGGTCCGACAACAATTTTGAATCCCAATTACAAATTAATTTGCACGATTTCCAATATAGGATTCTTGTAATTTATCCTTGGACTTAATATTTAAGACTTTAATTAAACATTCCGGAATAAATGTTCGGATACAAAGTTATTTAGCTTCGGATTGAAACATGAATACAACTGTATAAACGAACCGAAAAAGGGTTCAAAATAAGAATAAATATCAATTACGAGCAATCTTCAGATTAATTTAAAAAACCGTCCATCATAAAA
>JAQGBQ010000478.1:0-21275 GCA_034698485.1 Vertagopus arboreus | reverse complement strand
TTTTGTATAGCAGTAGCTTGTGACCCTAGAATATCGAATTAAAGGTTAGATTTCTAATAACTAATATACACTGGCTCCGGCTATGTAGAGTTCTGCACTGTAGGTTTTTTCCTTTAAATAGTGAGAGTTTTTTTTACCAATTTTTCATTTTAAATAAAACATTTTTTTAAGCTAGATTGTAGTCCGAGTTCGGAGTTTCATAATATATTTTATTATTTGTTTTTGTGTGTAGATTTTGAATTGTTTTGCTTAATAATATATTCTTTTAAATTGCTCTTATTAAATTAACTCATTATCAAGAATCTTGCATAGTTTGCAAACCACACAGATTACGAAAGACCATTCCACTGTGGTTGGAAATTGGGTTAGGAATCTCAGATTTCCTAATCATTTTTCTAAAGGAAAACACAACTTAAATCATTATTTTAAAAAAACTAATTACTTGAAAGATGCGTCATAAATTTTATTTGTTATGAGCTGTTGCTTTACATCAAGATCAAAGCTTTGAGATATTTATTGTGATTTTGTGATAGTAAATTTGTGCAAAATATTTTTAAAAAATCAAGAAAATGGCAAATATTATTAAATTTGCTATAAAACTTATTATAAATTTCATCCTAATGGTTTCAATCATAAGCCCCATCCTTATCTTAATATACGTGCCACTATACACATACCGTTTATTCATAATCTTACTATCAAAAATATTTCGAAGAGATTTGGTACAAATTGTACCAAAAAGAGACACTTTATTTGCAAACGAAGATGTTACTTTTAATTCAACAGCAACTACAGTAATACCTTTAAAATTCGATGGAGATTTGGATCTTGAAAGTCTTCGTAAATGGACTCGAAAATTATTTGAAAGCAATAACGAATCTGAAAGACTATCAAAGAATAAAAAATATGCACCACTTCAGCAATTTTTTGCTCCTTTTGGTGGATTTATGTTTAGAAAATTCGAGAAAAATTTCAATCCTGATAACCATATAAGGGAATGGTTTAAAACAAATAAAAATAAAAGTGATACAAATGACCTGGTAAGACAGGAGGATTTGTATGAATTAAGAAGGAGTTTATTACTAGAACCTTATACACCTGGAAGGAGTCCTTGGGAATTTATTCTGATTAGAAATTGCGAACATGATTTTGCAGGTAATTTGGTCCGGTTTTACTTTGTGGGATTATAAAAAAAGTTTTGAAGTTTGTCTGAAAAAAAAGTAAACTTTTGTTTTTGAATAAATGTTTAATTTTCGAGTATTAAGAATTAGAATCTGAATTTTTGCAAAAAATGGAAATTTGGAAGGGAAGCGAACCGATGACCTCGAATTGTTGGTTCGGTGCTCTTCCAACTGAGCTATGAAGGACTTCCTTATTATTTTTTAAGCATTTTTTATTTAATTTTTTTTAAATTTTAATGCGATATTTTATAAAATACATATGAGAAATTGAAATTACCAAAAAAACAAGTTTTTAAAAAAGCAAAACAAAAAAAATTGATAGTATTTTTTCAAAAAAAAACAACGTTGGAATATTTTTTAAGTAGAACCGGACTTTTAATTCTTTTAAAAATATAATAATTTCTGTCCATAAAATTTTAAATCTTTTTGGGATTTAGATGGAAATAAGACGAAAAAAACAGTGTCAATCCTAATAGCAAAATTCCACCATGGGCTTGTCGATGGTTTTTCGCTGATGCAAATGCTCCTAAATTGTTTCACCGACGGGACTAAATCGCCTTTAGAAGTTACGAAACCTTTAACTTTGATTCAAAATATTGAAATATTCGGCTCAGCTTTTGCTTTAGCCCCGTCAACTGCTCTTAGTCAAATGCCTAAAGTCCACCCTGAGAATATATTCCATCCTAGTAATAATAATGGAAAGATGAAAGGTATAAGAATTTGAATAAGTTTTAATTTTCGAGTATTAAGTTTATAATGAATACAGAATCTGAATTTTTTGCCAAAAATCGAAATTTGTCTTCTAATGGAATCGAGCCCCTTACTTCTAATTTCCGGTTAGGTGCTCTTCTAACTGAGCTAAGAAGACTTAATTCTCGTATTTAAGTTTAAAAGTGAACTTCTATGGGTGGAGAAAGTAAGTTAGGTACAGCCTAATAGAGAAGCAGAAATTCACAGTTATGACTGCTAAACGCTAATGGAAGAGCACCTAACAGGCAATTAGTAGGTCAGGGGTTCGATTCTCTTAGAAGAAAAATTTCCATTTTTGGCAAAAAATTCAGATTCCGTATTCATTAGGTATAAGAATTCCTGTGGATTCTACCGTTCCTGTGAGATTAGTTAAGGAGATTGCTAAGCAAACAGGGACAAGTTTTTCAGCCGTTATATTTGCAGCTTTAACTGGTGGGATAAGGAGTTATCTTGAACGGGTTAAAAAACCGTTACCAGAGACTGTGGATGTGACGATTATTTTTCCATGGCCGGGTCATCCTGATAGGGTTGGAAATCATTAGTAAGAAAAAGAAAAATAATTTTTAGCCCGAGCAAGGGTTTATGGGATCACTAAGTCTGTCTGTCTGTCGGTCTGTCCGCACTAACTCTCTTTAAACTTGCCCGATCGACTCGAAATTTTGTACACATGTGTATTGCGTCAAAACAAAGACTAAGGTCGAAGATGGGAAAAGTCGGTTTACAAGTTGACCCGTGGGGGCTAAAAGTTTGAGTGGTTTCTATTTTTATTTAAACTAAATTAAAAACATTAGAATAATGGTACTAAAACTTGAAATTTTGCATGGTAATTGCTATGCGTTTCTGAATTTAAATTCCAAAAAAAATATTCAGAGTGGACCTATGGGGCAACCCCCACGGGTTTTCTAGAAATGACCATAGAAAGCTGAAATTAGGTACGATCGTAGCTTATGACCATACAAACTCGAATACAAATTTAGATTTCTAACAATTATAATATAAATCAACACTGGCTCGGGCTATTTGAGTTCTCTGCACTGTATTATTTCTCGACTTGATTAATACAGTTATTGTATCTTTTACATTTATTTTTTAGCGCTGTTGTCGTACTAGAACTTCCGGTTGGAATGCCAAATGCTTCAGAAAGACTTCATTGTCTTCAAAAGAAATTCATTGAATTAAAAAGATCTACAGTGCCAGCATTTAATTATATTAATGCTGCAATTGCCGGAAGTTTGCCTTTGTGTCTTTTGAATTCTGTTTTGAAAGGTCAAGGTTCAAGTATTCTTTTGTCCAATTTGCCTGGACCTCCAGAAAAATTCAATATTTTTGGCCAGACTTTACTCCAGCCGTTTTTTGAGGGTGGATATGGAAAATCACCTTTGGGTTTGTAAATAATTTTTAAAAAATATTTAATTTTTATAATTTTTTAAAATTATTTTTTTCTTGTAGGAATGGGTGTAACCATGTTTAGCTATAATGGAGTTCTTACGATTTCAATAAATCCTGATGAAGCAATCATCCCGACTAAAGAACAAGCGCTTCAGTTACTTGGTTCAATTGTTAATGAATTTGATGTTTTAAATCAAAATTTTATTGTGTGATAAAATTTCAATTAAATCCTAACTTTTAATTTTTAAATAAATTGTATCGGCACATTTAAAATGGAAATTATTTTAACCAGAAATATTATATTATGATTGTTTGTAAAAAAAAATTGGAAAATCGATTTAATAAATTACAGGAAAAACCCGTTAACCACAAATCCTGATATATTCTTATAGTAATATTTTGCTTTACATTTTGGTTTTTTTCTGATTTTTTTTGTAACTTTGTGGCATAAAATATTTATGCAAAGCTAAGCAAGTTGTTTATAGTAAACAGGATTATCTAATCTAGAACAAGCCAAATGCATCATCATCATCATTCGCAAGAGGGAAAATGTGATGGAACAGAAAGTGAAAGCCTAAAAGCTATTTTATCTACTTAGCTTCTACTTTTAGTTTAAAAAAAATCGAACTCAAGTTCATCCCTATATAAATATAAATATAAACTCAGGTTCATTCATCTAAGTTTCTAGGATGACTTGCCTCGTAGAGATTATAATATCATTTTTAGCTCACATTTTTTCAGTCAATTTCCGACCATAAAAATTTACAATATTATATTAAAAACATGTTTTGTTTGAAAATGTTATACTACTTTAATTTATTTTTGATGTGTTGGCTGAAAATACTTGTGTACTCACTGGCAAACTTGGAATTAAAATTTGCAGTATTTGATGTGCGAAATTAATCGTAATTTTTAATAAATTAAATAGGGTTGGCCAAAATACATGGACTTTAAAATACAAAATGCAAATTACTTTCCAAAACTTAATAAAATATTTTTCCAAATTCGTAAAAATACAAAATATTTAGACCGAAATGGTGAAAAATTTAACAACTAGAAATTCCGATAAACGTCCAGAAACAGGGTGACGGTATTTGGACCATTGATAAGGCAAAGTTTCTTAGCAAGCATTACATAAATAAATAACTTTGTATCATTTGAATGATACAAGTCCAAAGTAAAAGTAGTAAGGAAGTAAAACCAGTATTTTGAGACAAACCTCGGGATTTTGGGATGATCCTGAGATAAGGTGTAATTTGTAGTGTTTGACTTGGCGTGTAAACATTTCCCCTGTGGAGTGTCTTAAGCTCCATGTCTGGTTTCTATATTTTATTGACATCAGTGGAATAATGCAAAAAACTATTAGGTGGACTCCGCTGCAGCTTCATTCTGCCTGCTAACTTTTTGAGGATCGACAATAATGTTTGTATGTATCTATTGCTGAAATGTACTGATTTTAAATCCCTAATGGCCCACGTTTAAGAGCACAAATCTTGAGCAAAATTGGTTTGGTTCTGCTTTGTGGGTCCCAAAAAAGTGTTTTTGAAAATATTGTACCAACAGTTTTGTTTTGTTTTGTTTTTAAATTTTTTAGTATTTTTAACTTATTGGATTTTTTTGGATTTTGATAACAACCTAACCTGATTGAACCTAACAAATTGTAAAAATTTAAAAAGCAAAAAAGTTAATAAACATCTTAGCTCAGTAAAAGAGCACCGGACGGTCAATTCAGGGTCAGGGGTTCGATTCCTTTTCTATTTTGAAAAAAAATCAGATTCCGTACTTCATTAAAACACTAAACAACGACAGAAATGTTTAAAAACCAAAAAATTTGTTGGTAGGATTTTTGTAAAAAAAACTTTTTGGGACGAACCAGACCCAAAAATTAGCCGTATTTGCAAGCCTTGAAAAAAAAAGAGCTCCGTGAAACTTTGTCTAGGACATAAAATGAGATTGAGACACGCGAAGCAGTCCTTTTTCGTTGTTCCCCGATGACTTAGAAACTTGCTTTCCTGCCTCTAATGTGACTTCTTATTATACTTCCTGCTCGTAAAACCAACCAGTGTTTTCTCTTCAGGAGAAAGTTGGACAGGACATAATACAACAAATAACAACAACAACAGTTGCATTACTTAAATAGATTCTACAAGTACTAATTTCATACCCTCGTGGCTATAAAAGTACAGCTTGTTGATATGTGGCAGTTCAAATAAAAAAAGGTGATGTAGAATAAACACAATAGGTTCAAAGGAAATGATTTAAAATAAAAATACATGATGTTTATGCCATTTCAAAATATTCAGATTTATTAAGATACTTTCGAATTTTTAGTCATCAGTTCAGATCATAATCCCAGTTCCCAAGTAATCCTTTAAAATCAAATAACTTTAGAAATCACAACAGATAATATTTGTTGCAGTCCAACTAAAAAAGGGGGTCCTCTTCTTGTAAGCTGAAAAAATACTAATCACTCCAAAATGGCCATTCATAGATCATGAGTTTTTTTTAAAAACATAAATTTTTAGATTGACGAAAATCTGCAAAGTTAAAATTTAATGTTTTTATGAATATTCATATGGACCAATTGGTTGTAATTTCTGTGACGGATTATCTGTACTGATGGAATAAAAATTCTTCTCCCTAGTTTTCCAGCAAAAGTCGTTTTAAATGGTATAAAACTCATATATTTTTATTTCAAATCATTAAATGATTTCCGTTGAACCTTCGTTTTTATTCGACATCACAGCTTTTACAGTTTGATGACAAAGAAACGTGCCATAAAGTTATGTGTCGTCATGTACATAGAAAAGTTGGCACAAGTCACTCTTCAGCTCCATTAAGATTAGAAAGTCTCTCTATACAAACAGAAATATAAGGGAACATATGGATTGTGCATTATCACAATAACTAGAAATAGAGGCCCGGCAAGTGCGAGCCAAATTAACTTTTAATTTTCAATACTTTTTTAAAAGCATCTTAATTTGATCACTTAAATCCTCAATAAGCCCTTTGTAATGAGCAATACAGATTTAAAATGTGAACGGATTTGCGGTAAGGAGGACAGACATTTCTATTGCTTTATGTAAGAGGATGCATTAATCAAATCTTCATAAAAAACAGATTTATAGTGATATGAACAATGTATTTTAATTGTAATTACAAACCAAAAAAACTCTACATGTTGATGGAAATAAAAAATTGGCGATGCAATTAAAATTCAGCTCGCTCTTTTGTCACGATATTAGTGTAGCACTCTGCACAGGAATTGTCGAGTAGCATCCGACGGACATTTCTATTGCTTTATGTTATAGGATATCAAACGAGGGTGACAATTATTACAGAGACACATTGACATTGGCTCACTACATCTTCTTCGTGTCATGTAGTTACAAGTTTCTTTCACTCTGACTTTCACTCTGACTGCCAGCGGGTGTCCAAGTGCGAATAGTGGAAAAATTATTGATGATGAGCATTTTCACCCTCCTCTTTATTTAGCAACTCTCAGGCTACATGTCAAAATTTGAGTTTTTTTTATTCCTCGTAAAACACGAGTAAGTTCCTTCCATCCGAGACGGAAACAAATTGAGAGAATAGCTGAAGGACATTTAGCCGAAAATATCAGAACGCTTCAGCACATTCGGAAATAATCATACGCTTCGACTGAAACTATTTCCTCAGCTTTTGAGCTGGTTTTGGTGCTAACTTCGTTACCCAGAATTGTATAACATTTGACTTGGAATTGCAATTTGAGCTAAGAAACTTCTTGAAGAAAGTAAGACGAGGTGAATGCACTTATAATTAGTGTAAATGACTGAAAATGCTTCATTTTGGATTATTAATGATCTCTATAACATATCTAGTTCTGAACTATTGGTTTTAAGAGAGAGATAGAGAATTAGGGAAATAAACTATAAGACCTTATCGTTATTAACACACTAATTAGGTGGGTATTAAAGTTCATGATAACTAGGTCTGACATTCAGCTTTATTTTCATTTGTGGAGAATATGCTACAAATACTAATATTAGAGAAGTTGGCATCTTTAGCTTCAATAAATAAATATGTGGCAGTCTCAGCAAAAAAAGCACGGTAGTTCTTAGAGTAAGAGTTAAGAATTTGAACTACGTTTGGAAGCAGCATTTAAACATAGAAAATTCTGCAAGGTTAAAATGCCTACCATGAGACAATCACATATGCATGTTTATTAATCTATAAAATTAAACAAGATCTACAAATGTGGATTTAATATTTATTTAAATATAAAATCAATTACAAGAAACTTGATTAAAGTTGATTATAAGCCAAAAACTAAAATCCGTCGAATTCAGCTTCTTCACAAGATTAAACACAAAATCCCCCAAATGTCCCCTGTCTCCTAGAATATAAAAGATTGAAGAATTATGGGACGATAAATAGCTGATCTTATCACATGCTAAGCCATGTCTCCCTTCATATTATGTCCCATGGCCAATGCCAATGTCCCCGTCATTTATTTCAATTGGCCATTTGTGCCACCCCGAGTAGAGTTTGCTTATCACTTTTGCCAAGAGATCTTTACCCTAACTGCCCATTATGTAGATTAGTTATATGTAGCTATCCAGCAGCTCAGCTTACGATTTGATATTTCTTGAGTAGATTTCTTCGTTTTCGAATTCCTTGTACACTATTTAATAGAGCTTTACTCTTTAAATAGTCTTTGTAATATCTGCAGACTCAAATATATTTTTTGTAATAGTTTTTCAAGATTAGTAAATATTCAAAATATGAAGCCATTTAATTTTATGTGAACTTTTGTACAAAATGTTTGGTGAATTAAATGTTAAAAGATGTCTGAGTAAAAAAACAGATTTTTCATACAAATTCGTGAGGATGAACACCTCGAAATATGATATTATTATGGTCTCTTTGAATTTTGAAAATGTAAATAACCCGAATAGTAGGCTATAAAGCCTATATTTAAAAACTATCGATTAGCAAATTGTGTAATGACCTATGAATTGATAATATTGTTAAAAAAAATATGCTGAGCTGTTTATATTACATGTTTTTTATTATATGAATGCAAATTACATATTTGTGCTATGGTCACTATTTTATACATCGACAATGTAACATCTCTTTCTCTGTAAGTGCCAAGGTCTTTTTTGAGTCACGATAAATCGATGAGATAAGTTGCATTCAATTTATTGGAGTTTTCAGATCGTTTGAGCACGTATTTTTTATATTTTTACGTGCATGCAACTTTAACCTTCAATATTACAGAATACAGATGCTTTGGGGACTAAAAGAAATCCCATAAATCAAATAAGTCTAAAGCCCTATAGATGCATTTCTTAACTTCCAAAGAAATCGAACTTTGGACATCCCGTTTTATAGTATTGAAGATTCGGTGCAAAGACATAAATTGTAGATATTGTACTTTTTCGGATTTTATTTTCGAATTATTTCAAATGAAACTTAAAATGCAATTTTTCTAATTTTATTAACAGGATGCAGATGAAAGTATCTGAACAGAATACTTAAAATAAAATCCTACCGATATTCGCTTGTGGCATTGTCAGAAAGTAATTGTGCAGATTTAGTATTTTAACATTTTAATGGCAGTAACGCTTCTGCCAATTTATTTTTGACAAAACAGATGTTTTTAGAACTAATTGTAAGTAAAACATTTTCAAAAATAAAATTTTGGAATTTTTGGTTTAAAGCATTGTTGACAAACAACTAGATAGCTGCAGTTATTGATTCGCACTTTAGCAAAAATGAGCCATGCAATATTAACCCATAAGATTATCTAAAAAAAACTCCTTGTATTTTAAAATTCAAGATGAACAACATAACCGACTGTTCCCTCACATATAGGGTAGAAAAACCCGTCAAATGTCAAAACCGGGTGTCCTATTAACATCGGGTTTTAAGAAGGGTGCTCTCCATAGGATCATCAATAATTTGTATAGAACAGAAACCGAGATGGAATCTCTAACCAAACACTCTGCAAACATTACAATACTTCAATCAGTACATAGAGATGACAAGTAGATACCCCGGTTGGTTAACGGACCGAATCTATATCGGGTATTTATTTTTAAGATCAATAATACACTCTGTGAAACAGAAATCAAAGCTTCAAAATCTCGAACAACATGTATGCTGGTCATCATCCTCAGTTTCAGATTTTCAGAGGTGGCCAAAATACATTGACTTTAAAATACAAAATGCTTTTCCAAAATTAGCAAGATACAAAATACAAAATGCTTTTCCAAAATTAGCAAAATACGAAATATTTGTTCAAAATTGGTAAAATACAAAATCGAAAATTGGCGAAATAACAAATACTTTTCCAAACTTAGCGAAATTGCAGAATACTTTCCCCAAATCGGCCATATATACAAAAGACAAAGCAACGAAATAGATACTTTTGTATAAACTGGCAAAATACAAAATAAAGTATTTCATATTTTCACAATGCATTTTGACCACCCCTGTAGATTTGTTTTGTTTTGTTGGTGACTCATACTTCAGACAAGGAAAATTTGTGCCCTTTTCAAGTCAGTCATTCATGACGACGAAAAATTATTAGAATAAGATCTATAATTTTGTTACTTTACTCTGATTTCCTCCTATCTTCCATTAGCCTTGAAAGGATTCAATTAATTCTTCTACAAGGGTCTCCACATTTCCCCTTTTCGTGGTTACATCTTTAAACATAAATTATTTATCCTATATGGATCCACTGATCCATCACAATTTGAACCCTGATGGATCACATCTTCCTGTTTTTACCATCCCTGGCTGGGATCTTTCATAAGTAATGCAAAATGATAGCAGCAGTTTTCTTGATTATAGCTTAGAAAACCTACAGTGCAGAGCTCTACATATCCCGAGACAGTTTTAATTCATAATTTGAAACTAGACAGAAGTTTTCATAAATCTAACCATTCATTTGATATTCAAGGGTCTTAAGCTACTATCATGCTAAGTTTATACTTTAAAAACCAATGGGTGTTTTCCAATATGGTCACTCTTAACTTTCTTTTTATCAGAAATTTAATTTCTATTCAATATGTTGGGATCCTAGCTATAAGTTTTCAAGTTTTTTTAGCGTTATTTTAAATTTTTTTTAAATTTAGTTTAAATCTCATATAAATAGAAACTACCCACAATTTTAGCCCCCACTGGTAAATATCCAATTTAAGCCAACATGACCCAAATAGGTCCAGTAGTTGCACTCACTAGCTTGTCTTGGACAGACAAATCGTATAAGCCCTGGCTCGGGCTAAAAAAAAGTTCAGCTATTTAATAGTTCATTCTTAATTTTGTATTTTTAAACTAAAACTTTCACCCATTTAGAGAGATTAAGTTTTCCCCCAATCGGATTCTTCTCACTCCTCATTAGCTCATTAGTCATAGTCTTCCCTTTTGGTGCTTTTAAAAGCCCTAATTATTCAGAAATCCCGAATCATCTCAAATGTGAGTCCATTATCTCTCCCGTCCTTTTGATTTGAATCCCTTTCTACAATTTAGAGAAAATTCTACTCTTTAGACATTCGTTCAGTTTACATTTCTCTGCAAGATTCTAGTTAGTATTCAAGTACAGTTTCAATTAATTTGTCTATCTATGCAACTGGATAAAAAATGGCTTTACTCATGATCTATGTTCTATTCAAATTCGGGTTCTTTTCTTTTTATCTGGTGAAACTTCAATAATTGGTCTAAAATAATTGCACATTTTTAAAATTGCAAACTAAGTAACTAGCTTATTACACAATTTAAGAATATCCAAACCTTTTTGTACGTACTCGATTTTTAGTGCTTCTCAAGATTTTACCAGTCTTTTTAAATACTAAAGTAACCACCATAACTCCAAAAGTAAAAAACCATTCACGATGTACTACTACTACTTTCTCCAAAATTGGAAACCGTATTACATTTTTGAGCACTTTCTCTGCCAGAATGTTGTAGTTATTTATCTAATAATAAGACTGGATGAAAAAGACTAACAATGAAATATTTTCAAAAGCATAACAAAGATGAACCCTAAGGAATAAATTGGAAGAGTGGACTGAGGGCAATGGACTAGTAGTAGTATTTTGCGTGTCAAAGGCAGGCCATAACAAGTTCTTGAAATATTCAGCTTTGAATCCATGAGACTGAACAATCTGGTCCAATGTCCTACTATGTACTGCTACTTTTCAGTTTTTTGGACACAGATGTATCAGAACATAACATGTTATGGGAATGAGATCGTCTGTATTTGCTTCGTATAAAACTTTCATTCATGCACGTGTCTATGCTACAAAAGAAAAACACAACCCGACAATCGGTGTCTTGGAACATTTTATATCTACATTCAACATTCAACATTTATATCCTTTTCGGATTTGGTCATTCAAAGATTTTTGTTTAAAATAAGCTTTTTCTGATATCTCTCCTCAGTAAACGAAGGTTTCGAGATCATGAACGATGAACGACAATGTACTTATAGATAAGAGTATAAGAGGATTCTGAAAATCTTGGGATCGGATTTGTTGAAAGCTGAATAAAATTACAGCAGAGTTTGACATTTATCGCTGATTTCTCACAATTTTCTTTCCATTGAACAATATACAGAATATTCCAGAAATTAACTTCAAAAAGAACTGTTTTTGGGATCAAGGGAAATTGTGATTGTCAGTTTTTCTCCTGGTTTTGTGACAAGTCGGAAGTTGAAAGTTTCATTTGGATGAGGAGTGAAGTAAATTCCCATCTGGTTTCATTTATCATCTCATAATTGTGAAGAAAAGAACGGCAAGGATCACACTGGGTATTTCAGTTTTTCTGTTTAGGGAGGTTTCAAAAAATGTCACTATGACTTTCCCCATTTCCTCACGTCAGTTCAGGAAACACCACCGCCAGTCCTTGTCATGCCAGATGATGTCACACCCACTACACTCACTTTTATAATATGTATGCATTTTCATAATGCATTTTTGAAAAAGTGCGGACATAACCTTCCACTTTCGGTTCACTGCATTTTCTAGATGGAATTCTAACCAGTTCCGTTTGTCTTTAGTAGTATCCATAGAACAGTTTTAGTCAAGGCTTATGGGATTGATTTTTCTGTCTGTCTGTCTGTCCGATTTTTTGGGACACGCTAGCGGCCGAACCACTGAAGCGATTTGGACCATGTTGGGCTTAAAATGCGTATTAGGCCAAGGCTTTGGATATGTTCGAAGATGGGTTCAATGGGTTGAAAGTTTGACCCGTGGGGGCTTAAAGTGGCTCGAACTATGAAGAGTTCTGCACGGTAAGTTTTTAGTGTGAATATTTAGAATGAATACCCGCTTTATGGACTTTTGACTTTAGCTGCATTTGAAATGTGGGCTTTCCCCTGGCATTGAAATTTGAAATATGAATTATTATAGTTTAAAATAATTCTTTATTATTCACATAACTCGGAGCAAATAAAACGGTTGCATAAATATATAAATAAAATACTTTTAGATTTGGATATCGACCAAATATTTTTGGATGTCGTTAAAACCAAAGATATTGTAATTTCCCCTTGCCAAATTCAAATGTATTTCTATCCAACTTTTAAGGATTTAAAGATCCAAGTTTTATTTATAAGTAAGTAAGAGCAAAGACCATAACAAAACCGATAATGACCCTAACCTCTCTCTTCTCTAAACCCGATCGACTTAACTCATTAATTTTGTCCAGAGGGGCTGTTTTTAATCTCGAGAACTTGAGACTTTCTCCCTCTTTTCTTGTAGACTGATTTAATCAACTGTTTTAAACTACTTTAAGTTTAAGTAGAAGAGAAAGTGGTAAGTAGTAAATATAAGTAAGAGTTGGCAGTAGGGGTTCCTCTTGATTTCAAGTTGATCACAACGGTGTGATTCATTGCTCACCCTTTTTAACTCTGACCTGTCAGATTATTTCTTCAGCTGCTAACCAACTGGAAATATTCTCACAAGCAAGTAAAGCGAGTTTAGATTATGTGTAAAATGTGAGGCATAAAATATGGTGAAGTTGATAATAATCCATTTTTATCCTGTCAACGATTTTTTCTTTAAAAAAATGCATATAATCCTGAGTTTAAATCAATTTTTATAAAATACACATTTGTGACATTCCAAGTAAAAATGGCCCAGATGGTACTGTAAGAGTTCAGGATTTAAAGACTGAGAAAGGGGCTTAGAGGAATACTTTAAATTCCGAACTCTTACATAACTACCTGGGCCATTTTTACTTGGACTGCCACAACTTTTTTACTACTATTTTTACTTTAGTATTGTTTGTGATTTCTCAACAGTATATTTTAATTGTAATTACAGACTAACATTAGGCATAACTTATTTTATAACCAGAAATGTACATGACAAAAAAAAATTGGCGATAGAATAAAAAATTCAGTTCTCGTTCCTCTTTTGTCACTAGGATTTGCGACAGTATATTTTAGTTGAGTATATAAATCTCTCGACTTTCAGGCTTTGGCTTTGCTAGGTGATTGGGTTGAAACTCTAGCCGAATTCTAAAAGTTTTTTTTTATCAAGTTGGGTATTTATGTAGTACGTGGTGACAGAACATGATTTGAATCATGACGAAGTTTAGTTTTATTTTGGAGATTGTATTAAATAAGCTTGTTCAAGGCAAAGCACAAAAGAAGCAGTTTTCGGCAAGCTATAGTATATAAATTAAAACTAATTCATTGAAATAAAGCCCTAGTATATTTAAGGTTTGTTTATTAGTACATTTATGTAGAATTCCCAGACAACTTGTAAAAATTTTTTAAAACTACCTACTTGCGAGAACCAAGAAAAAAAATAGAAGAATCAATGAATTATAATGGATGTAAAACAATTTGCAATTCCAGAATCGCGTGCATTTTTTTAAAGCTGATTATGTTACTTATAAAAACATTATAGTGTGAAAACAATAGGTTAAGCATTTTTTAAGAATTCGCAAAGTTGAAAAATCGGGCAAATTGTTAGTTTTAATCGTTCGCAAAAAATCGAATTCTGGGCGAATTTTCAAAATTTTAACGAATTTGTAATCACAAAGAGTGATACTTACTTTCAGCCAATAATTGTTTTTTTTATCAAAAGTCCCTTTGCTTCAGGAAAAAAATATCTAATTATTACTTATAAAAATTGAAAAGTCCCGACTTACTCAAAAACGACTTTTATCCCATCAATTCACATTGATCGGGGGAAGAAAAAAAAGTTGCGGTATGGGTTCTAATAGATTTTTGGTCGCTAATTCCTACTCTGAAAATAAAAAAAATTCTAAAAGGGTCTAAAGTGTTGACCTTTTTAATTAATTGCGACCTTCCGATTTGACTTAGAAACAAAAATTTTTGTGCCAGACGATAGCCCTTGTAAATAACTTTCCAAATTAATTTAAATTCTGAAGATTTGAATCTGATTACTTACAAAAAAATTCTAAATACCCGATTTACCCAAAAACGACTTTTATCCTATCAATTCTTTGAAGACTATTCTATTCTTTATAAACTTTACTTTCTTCAACTTTAAAAAAATACTCGGTTTACAAACATTTTGTACCCGCGTGTACAAAATAGTACGAATGTTGACAAAGACAGAGAAAGAAGCACGAATTCACAACTTTTACAAGAGTAAACCTAATTTTTAATCGTCGGTCAAAAATTGATTTCTGACAATTTTAACGAATTTTTTATCACAGAGAGTAGTGCTTTCATCTAAAATTAATGTACCAACTATTAAAATTTTGTTTATTTTTCATTTACTTTCTGAACCTTACATTATCTGTTCAATTACAAACAAAAAAATTCAAAGGCCTGATTTTCTAAAAAAAACCAACTTTTATCCTATCAATGCATTGCTTTTTTAGTCGATTCTTTTCACTTTCCTCAACTTTTAAAAAAACACTCATTTACAAACATAACGTACCCGCATGTACAAAATAGTACGAATGTTGACAAAGCCAGAGAAATAAGCACGAGTTCACAACTTTTACTAGAGTAAACTTATTATTGCACCCCTTCAGAATATATTTATTTGTCTCCCTATTTCTATCCCGTTTTTCTCAAAACTCGAAGTTGTACACCAAACACTGAAACTATGAGACTGTAGAATAAAATTGTTCCATCGTAGGTTTGTATTAGGAAGAAATGAGCTAAAAATTGTTGATATTTTGAACTAATTTCAATAATCAATTAAATTTTTATTGATTAAGAACGCATTTTAAAAGTTAACTTTCATCAATTTTGAAGTATGATATACCGATTTAGACGTGAAATTTTAATGCGAATTCGAATATGATACTTATTAATTAAATTTTGAGATGTTTATCAAAAAAAAAATATTAAAAACAAAAAACGAATTCGAAGCTCTTTTTTTAAAACATTTGTTGGCAACCCATATTTTTGTTCAGACTGTAGACTTTCCACCACTGCTTTCTAATTTCCCTTCTCTTTACGGTTGTTCAGGGAGAAACCCGGGTAGTCTGGCTTGCCTGTCAGTTCTTCTATCGACCCGGTATGGTGAAGAGGGTGAGCAAAAGTCTGAATTTCTGTCTTGTATTTCTAAACCGAATCCGATCCTCTGCTTTTATATTCACCGAGAAACTAAATCCGTCAGCTGATAAAAGAAAAAATAAAAGAATTATATCGAAAGTTGTCGAAGAAGTTCTTCTTAGCTCAGTTTGGAGAGCACCTAACCGGCAATTACAGGTCACAGGTTCGATTCCCTAAGACAAATTCCAATTTTTGCAAAAAATGCAGATTCCGTATTCATTAAAAATAAATAACAAAACCAAAAACCAGTGCATTGTACGTTATCATATCTATCTACAAGTGGAATTTTATAGTTTTTTTGTTCCCAAGTTAAGAGAAATATTCTAACGGGTTTTGTGCGGTAATTTCCCTAATTTGTTTGTTAAATAGAGCTCAAAGCTGAGAGTAAATTTCTGGCTCAGTGGACACGGAATTTATTTAAAGAGTGAGGAACTTTACCTTTAGAATATCAAACAGGTTTAGAGATCTAAAATCCCCAGAGAAATTACTGCCTTGATGTGAAACGTGGATAGAAAGTTGAAAGGGTTACGCATTTCTTGCAAGGTGAAAGTGACTAAAAATATCAATGACAAAAATCGATTTTATAAAGTTTACAAGTGTATGGTTTATGGATTCAACTAATCGATAAATTTCCTAATTCGTTTAGCTTTTATATGGTAAGTAAATATGTTAGTTTGGGATAATGGATGAATTATTTTCTTAAATAAAATTGTATCAGTAAACTAACTTGTGTGTTTTAAAAAAATATTTCGAAATCTTGTCGATATCCGAGGGTTTAAATTATAATATTCAAATTCGCTTTAAAATTTCGCCTCATAATCCGTTCGACATAAGTTTTATTTTTTATTGTGTCTTTTTGCGACAGTTGTGTTTTTAGTTGGCAAATTGATTTTTTTCCTTAGCATTACAGATCAGGTCAGGTGACGGTTTAAATCTTATGCTTGAGAATAAAATGAAAGATAATGAAGGAATACTAGATTTTATAAACCAGTGAAAATTAATCTATTTAGATATATTGTTTGTTTTTGGCATGAATTCAGGAGTAATGTACTTAGACTTGTAACAATCAAGCTATAAATGCATTTCTCTACGGAAGTATCAGAAAGTATTGTTCGAAATGCACTATAAACTATTCAGTCCTTGGACAATACAATAAAATATATTTATTGTTAGGTCTGAATGGAAGTGATTGATGAAAAGCACTTTCGATTCAGTATTTATTCCTTTGTGTTTCATGATTCATTTCGAATTGAAAATGTGGTGTTTTATTTAAAATAAAGGAAAGCGATTTAAGTATTCTGGATTTTTGGATGTTTGGTCGATTTTGAAATTAGGAGTAATATTGATTAAATTTCTTGGTGCTATTTGAATTTAAAATACGAGTTTTGATGAATGAAAACCGGCTAAAAAATAAAAGGAGATATTAAAATTATTTGCAATATTTTATGATTGTCGAGTTGAACAATTTTTAATTGCAAATATTAGCTTATTAATTTTGAATTAGGTTTCTTGTATTTTTTTGAGTCAAGCGTCTCATTAAAACTTGACTAAAATTTTTAGGCTCTAACTTTTAGTGATTGCTAAGCACATTTTATATTTTAAGTGTAAAAAACCTTAATAGTACCAAAGTTTCTGGTTGTTTGTATTCATCTCACTCCACTTTAATATATAAAAAATAAAATAGACCGAGATAATAATATAGCGAAAGCAATGAAAAAAGTCACCTCATCAAAATCGGGATTAGGTTCTCTAGAAAGACAAAGCAACTTGAAGCACTTCTTTCTTGTGGTACTTAACTATATATTTATGTAGTCAAGTACTCTACTTTATATAGCAAGTTTCATGTTGATAGAGTTGCTTCATATTATTTTCGGTAACGTCAAAAATAATTTGTCTTCTATGTACAATATAACGTACACAACTTTTAAATAATTGGCTATATTTACACATGTTAGTCTAAATAAAACAGGACATTGAAAACGTTGTTTTTATTATATTTACACGTTAGAAAACATGAATTATACATCTACTGTGAATAATTAAATATAAAACTATACTTGTTCCCACAACCGGAATATAACTAATAAATTAAGGATATAAAAAAATGATCGGTTGTGAATTGTTTTAAAACAATATTGAAATACTAGAAAATAGCCTGAACAAATAAACCTGTTAGTTTAAATAAAATTGGACACAAAAAAGTACTGAAAAAAGGCAACAGTCTGGGGTATAAAAATTGCTGAAATTGTTTTCTAAAATGTTTTGGTCATTTTTGGTTTTTAAAATAAAATAGATTGGAAAATGAAATAAAAATATCGGGAATTTTATGGGACACTTTTATTAAAAATCATACAAGTTACACGTTACAGTTACACTTTAGTAATTAGTAATAAGTTAAACATATTTCGAAAACTGTTTACAATTTGCCTCATAAAACTGTTGTACCTGTTGAAGTAAATTGATTATAAAGCTATACTTGTTGCCACAATCGGAATACAACTAATGAATTGGTGAGATAAAAAAAGTGTTGGTATTTAATTTTTTGAACATTTTTGCAGTTTAAAAAAAAGTTGAAATATTCCAGTGGAAACTTGATACAAATTTTACTTCTTCACTTCTTGCTTCTAAGCCCATTTTGCTACATTTTAAAATCGATGAATAAATAGCGACTTAAAATACTCTTGAAGATTGAATAAAGTGTCAAAATTTTTGATATTTGTATAGAAATATTTGCTTTAGGCGAATCCGTGAGATTTTGCCAATGTCAAGATTCGACTAGTTTGAAAAATCGAATTCTATCCAAAGTGAAGTGGATGGATTATTTATTACAGCGTTTCTAAAAAACGGTATCAGTAAATTCAGAATTGAATGGCTTAAGCCTTTCTTAAAATATGTATACCATTTTAAGGTTTGAGTTTGCAGTTTCAGTTGATCAAGATAAAAGTTTGTTGTTTTCTCCTTGAAAATGTTTTACGGAAGTTGAAATTAGAATGTCAAGTACTGTCAAGTTGCAGACTTGACTTGAGGCAATTTATTTTTGAGTCGGAATAAAGGAAAGTAACTCTTAAATACGTGAGTCTTGACGAAGGTAAACAAATAGCGTAAATTTAATTAGGCCGAATGCTTATAAATAAATAAAATTCCTCTAGAGGTTAAATTAAAGATAAGAAAGGTCTAAATCCTAGACCTATTAGTACAAATGTCTAGGCCTAGGTGAAGATCAAACTCAAGTTTTGAAGATATAAAGCTTTAAGTTTATAGCTTTTCTAGGCATCTAATTTGTAGTGTTTGTAAACATTTCCCTTGTGGATAGACTAGACGGTTTTAAGCCACATCAGGATCTTGTTTTATTACATGACATTATCACATAAACAATGCAAAATCCGAGTTTATTCGTTTGTAAAATACGCTTCATTCCCTTTATATGTAAGCTTTTGGAATTTATAAATAGAATTTAGATTATTGCTAAAAATTGCATAAGTAGTGTAGTCTACCTTTTAGAACATGTTTCAAAGAATAGACACGTTGTTCTTAAAAATTTGTTAATTTGAAAATATAAGAGACTGACCAATATAAAACCGGATGTTTCTATATGTTTTTATAGTCCTTCTATCCTCATAAAAATAAACTGCAAACGATATTTTCATAAAAACAAACGGTGTTTTCCTCTAGAGAAAGCTGACCAGAAAATAACAACAGTTTCATTACATTCTCTAAACAAGAAAAAACCGTTTTATCCTGTATTGTTTTTATGAGAATTTGTATTCATAACCTGTGTTGTTATTTCGTAAAACGTTTAAAATAATTGTTGCTACTTTTAAACATTGTTTTTTATTTAATATTTTTATTTGAAATTTTTGATATTTTTAGCACTTTTGGATTGCAAATGCCATTAATCATTTCTAGCGACAATTTTGTTATAGAAATTCTTACCAGATTTTGTACAGACTCCAACAATTACACACTCGACGACAAAAATTCATACTTTACACTCTTATACTTACTGTTTGACATGTTATAAACGAAGTTGGTTAAAGTCGCTTCGCTTAATTTAGATTAAACATTTTGTATAGAGCTGTGTGCTTCTATATCGTGATAATGAGTAGGAATGCCGCGAGTAGTAGTGATTTTTGTTTTAAGTCTAATTTAGAATTTTCCAGTAAAACCTTTAGTCGAATATTGCATATTAGAATAGACGATTCGACTACACGATTCGAATACTAGATTTTGTAATGGGATGAAATTTTAAGATTGTTTTTGCTGATTTTAAATATTTAATTTAGATATAGAATGAAGTTACACATTTTAAAAAAACTTGCAAAAAATGAAATGGAATAGTGTCGAATATTCAGGCATCCCTATTAACGAGGGTGGCAATTATTAAGAGACACACAGACCGTCATGTCGTTTGCTTTTGCCTTTATGCATTGTGCCAGCGGGTATCTGAGTGCAAAAAGGTGGAAAAAATTACAAATGAAAGTCCCCTAACTTTAGAAGAAACCAATGCATTTTCTTATTTTTGATGCTATAAATAAAATAAAACACGAAGCAACTCAGTCTCCCCTTCTGACTAACTACGAGAGATGGGAACGAAATAAGTAAAATGGCTGGAGGAAATTTAATCCGAAATTTCAGAATGCTTTCGTTATACATTCGGAAATAATCATACGCTTTAGCGAACCAGCTCAGTCTCTTATTATTATATATTAAATATGTTGGGATAAACTGATTCTTATAAGTTATTTAACTTAATGCTGATCGTAGACGGAAATTATGTTTATAAATTTTTTTTTTGAAATTCTACACTATTTATATATTAAGATTAACACGCTTGATGTGAAACTCTCTCATTAATTTGGATGCAAAAATAATGACAGTAGATCTCATGATATCTATGATAATGATTAGCACTTATCATTATCGTAAAATAGATATCGAGCTAACGAGAAATTGGAATTAACGATATTTATCTGGTGAAAGGTAGCAATTTTTTAAAAAATTCGATCACATTTTTTTTTAGATTTCCGGACAGATTTTATTGTGATTTTATCTGAAATTTAAACAATAATGGTTCTTCACCGATCTAATTTTAAACAGAAAAAACTTTTTTCTTTCAAAAAGCTATACTTGACACTTAATTACGATTCAAGACTCCAAAAAAATATATTAAAAGTAAGAAGTAATATTCGTATTTCTGGTATTTTATATAATGCAATTCTTTGTCTAACAATTTTAATAAAAATACCAAACTGAATCATTACTTTCTTCCGTTACATACTGTTTATATAGGAACTAGAATTTAGCCTGGCTCCAAGGAGCCTGGAGATCACCAGAATATCTTAAAAATGTCACCCTGTCAGAAATCGAATACGAAAAGGTCCGTTTAAATCATAGCAATTTACAGGATAAAAATTAGA
>JAQGBQ010000477.1:0-21280 GCA_034698485.1 Vertagopus arboreus | reverse complement strand
CTTATTCTTATTTATTATTAGGACATTACCGATGCCTCGAAAAGGGACGGTTTCTGCTCCATTGTACCAAGCGTGGTGGGTTATAATATATATTATAATACATTTATATATTTTTGCTATATATTATAATAATGTGGCTATTTATTTATATTTTTTGGTCGATTATTAGGTTGGAGCTTTTGACACGTGACCTGCGAGCTCCAATATTATTGCTCCGTGGAAATCAGCAATCCGTTCTAACTTTTTACTCCTAAGCAATTTACAAAATTAGTGGTTTCAGTTCGATTTTAAAGTTATTATATTTAGTTGTAGTTTGTGTTTTTAGATGTTTTAGGTCTGAATAAGTTTAGTATCTATGCTACTTAAAAGCACAATGTGACAATAATACAAAATTGTTATTATTTATTGTAATTAATACCTTCTCTTCACCTTTTATTTGAATACATAGATTAGATTTTAACTATTACGTTAGAAATAGACCTACAACTAACCAATAAAAGCTTATGTGTAACTCCTTCTGAATTTTGTAATCATAATAAAGGGTCTATCATTCACGTAGGTTTTATTTTAAAATCATAAATTTCGTCAACGATGAGGTTCTTTGGGTTTGTATGAATGAAAGCGTGACGATGATTAGTAGATTTCTGAGGAAAAAAGGACTAAATAAATACCGAAGACGGGGCTGGCTAAAATTACCCTATAGCTATCGACTGATCCTAACACTACAAAGAATGAATAGTTTTACTCGGACTAAGTATATCACGAAATAATAATTGATGAAGACCACGACAGTATTTCCTTGCGTAAAAATAATAAATACGACGATTTTTTTCCAGAAAATTACTTTCAAACAAAAACTCATGAAATCATCAATTATAATATACTTTTAATACTTTAAAGAAAACTGAATTTTTTCGAAATAATCTTAGGAAATAAACTTAAGATAGATTTACTCTGATTCTGCGCTGTTTTCGTTTCCAACATAGCTAACTAATACTAGTTTTGGATGGTTTCCAATATCATTTGCTTCCATTTCCTGAATTACCACAGGTGATGCATCAGATTCCTTGGAGCAATCGACCGTTTCATTTGTAATGGATTCCCGTTCGGTTTCTCCTTGCTTTCTAGTTACACCTACATACCAATTTATACATGACATTGTGGTGCATGTTAATATTTTAGTATTCTTTTATATGCATACCGATTTGGGACGTCACGACTGTCCGTGCCGCACTAACTTGTTGCTTTTGTTGTTCTTTTTGAGCTAAAGAAAGAAATATTATTTAGATTAAGACAAGAAGATGGGTTATTGCGAAAAAATTTGCTTTTGAGCTATTTCTTGAGAGATTAAAAACAAAAAGTCAAAATACATGAATTTAGATTTATATTTACTTTCGGCTACGTTCTTTAAATTAAACAAACTAATAAAAGTTAATTCATCACGAAAAAACAATTAAACTATTATCAAGTGTTGATGAAGAAAGAGTTGATGTAAAAAACATTATATCACTGCTGAATAATGAAACCGTCATTAAACTATAATCTATTACCTTGTCTTGCTTGCTTTGTCCATAAATAGACAGCTCCTTTGGAGATCTTGAAAGTTTTGGCTATGTCAACTGCTGAAGTCCCACTTAATCGTTCTGCTACCACTTTTTGTTTTAGCTCCTGCTGTTGATCTAATTAAACAGTTAATATCAAAGTATTTAGTTCATGATTGCAAATGTAATAGATTTAAGCATGCTATTGTATATTTTTCAATTCGAGATAATCGTACAAATATTTACCGTCTAAAGTCTTTTGTGACATTTTTTGGACCTTTTGTTTTGTGATCTTTAACATTTTAGCACAATTTTCGATTGATACACCGGCCGATCTTTTAGATAACACTTCTTTTTGTAACTGCTTCATTCGATCTATTCAAAAAATTACAACAAATATGCAGTTTATGCTTTAAAAATAATTATTTGTTCAGTAACTGCAGTAAAATCTAGTACCTGCTCTTGCATCTGCTGTCCATTCATCGACAGTAGTTTTAGATATCCCGAAGCTTTTGGCGATTTCCTTTGATGAAGTACCTCTCACTCGTTCCGTAATCACTTTTTGTTTCAGATCAATTCTTTGTTCTAATTAAATGTCAGTTTAACAATATTCAGTTCATGCGTGAAAATAATATAATTGATTTGACTATTTTAATGTTAAGTGAAATCGAAAATGAAATACTTATACTCCCTACCTTTCAACGTTTTTCCTTTCATTTCTTGAACAATATCGTTCGATATCTTAAAATCGTTAGCACCTTCGTTTGTTGAAACACCTGACAATCTTTTCGAAATCAAATGGTCTTGAAACTTTTTGCTTTGAGCTATTTAAACAGAAAAGTGCAGATATTTAGTTTAAAGGTGGAAATACGAGATTTAATTAAGATTACATATGACGTTAGTTAAAATTCAATAATAACTTTTTGTTTTTCGGATTGAGCTAAAGGAAAAAAATTAGATATTGATTATTACGAAAAAAAATTAACATTTGAACTATTGATGGAGAGATTAAGCACAGTTGAAAGTCGATATATATGAACTTAGATTATAATTGAAGGACTGTTGTTATCAAATAAAACAAGAAAATTGATGACACTAAAATCATATAATGAATTCAACTCTTTCAAGAAAGAGTTGAGGGACGTCAATACTCAGCAATGAAATCTTCATTAAATTATAATCTATTACCTCGTCTTGCTTGTGCTGTCCATACATTGACACTGGTTTTAGAGATCTTGAACATTTTTGCCGTGTCATCTGCTGAAGTCCCACTTTGTATTTCTGCGATCACTTTTTGTATCAGTGCAGTTCTATTTTCTAATTAAACAGGCAGTATAAAAAATTTAGTTAACGCATACAAATGTAATTGATATGAATATAATAATTATAATAAGTTAAGTTGAAAATTTAAGACTTAAATCGAGATAATTGTACAAATGTTTACCTTTTAATGTATTTTTTGCCTTTTCTTGGACAATTTCTTGGCTTCCATCTACTATAAGGATATAAAACATGTTAATTGTTAAATTTTTTATTGGTTGCGGTATAAAAAGAATTTAAAATTTCAGCATTAGTTGTAAGCTAGGGATACCCCTTGTTGAGTATGTATCAGATAATTCGTGATTTAAAATTTATGCAGTGTGAAGTGTGTGAGTATATTAAAGGCGCATGTAGTACTTAACCTGTTGTAGCTTTTGCTGTCCACTGTTTGAGAGTCTCCATGCATATATTGTACTTTTTCATTAGGTTTACTTGCGACATTCCTGCTGTACGTTCAGCTATCACTTTCTTTTTTACTTCTTCTCTTGCATCTAATTAAGCAGATAATGTTAAATATGAGTTATTACGGTAAAATTATTTAATTCATTCAGCTTTTTTAGGGTATGAAAATGAGTTGAGATAAAAACATTGCTTATCATCACCAATCGTTACTAAATTATATTTTTATACCTTGTCTTGCTGCCATTGTCCATCTATCGACAGTTCCTATAGAGATCTTGAACATTTTTGCTATGTCATTTGTTGAGGTTCCACTTTGTCTCTTTGCGATCACTTTTTGTATCAGTGCAGCTCTATTTTCTAATTAAACAGCCAATATAAAAATAATGTTAAGTTCAAAATTTAAGTACTTATCAACTTAATTCGAGATTATGGTACAAATGTTAACCTTTTAACGCCTTTCTTGAAATTTTTAGAACAGTCGCTGTTGACATTTTAAAAACTTCAGAACATTTTTTTGTTGATACACCGGTTAATTTTTTAGAAATTAATTCTTTTTGGAACTCCTTCTTTTGAACTATTCAAAACATGCAGCAAGATATACTATTTATGCTTTAAAAAATAAATTTATTCTTTATAATCATTAAAATCTAGTACCTTCTCTTCCTTGTCTTGTATATACATTGACAGCGCCTTTAGAGATATTGAACATTTTGGCGGTTTCAACTGATGATGTCCCACTTAGTCGTTGTGTGATCACTTTTTGCTTTATCTCGGTTTTTTTATCTAATTAAACAGCCATTATCCAAATATTTAGTTTATGCGTGAAAACGGGATTGATTTAATTATATTAGCGTGGTAAATCTTATGAAACAGAACAAGTTGAAAACCTAAGATCTTGTCGTTGTTAATTTTTTAAAACCGTGATAACAGTAGACTGAGTTACCTTGTAATGTTTTTTCTGCAATTCTGCGGACACTCCTCTTTGATATTTTAAAAATCTGGGCACATTCTTCTGTTGATGCTCCGGCTAATCTTTTAGAAAGCACTTCTTTTTGTAGCTCATTCATCTCATCTATTAGAAAACCACAATATTCAATTTATGCGAGATAATGAGATAGATTTAGCAATGGAACATTAATTCCGTACCAACAAACAAGAATTTTCTAGATAATTCAACTAAACTAACCATTAACTGAGAACTTGTGGAACCCTTTTATCCCTAGCTTTTTCCCAACGACTGAGAGTGTACAGAGTCCTTCTTCGGTAACGTTTCTAATGTTTCCATAATAACACAACCGCATAAGTTGCCGAAGAGTTGGGCTCATTACGTCTCCGAGATCGTATTCGATTTGCTCGGAATCTGGATATTGTTTGAATAGGTTCGAAAGATGGGATGAGTACGGGAAAATGGCAGCTTTATGGCATTTGATATTTCCATCGCTGCATGTAAGGGTCATATCTGTTCCAGTTTGGGAGTGAAACATGCTTTGTAGAAGTTTCGCATTTCGACGTAGGCGTCCCGTCCTACAAACATCAAATTCTCCTTCATTGTTTATTGAAACAATGACGGATGGAGAGTTATCGTATTCTGAATTCGAAGCTCTAAATCAGCAGAATTGATCAAAATTAATTAAAGTTGTTTTAATATTTTTTGCACGAAATAATGTTATAAAATTACTCGGTTTGGGAAACTAGTTCTTCGTTACAGTTGCTAGGACTTGAGTTCTGTGTAGAATGTTGGGAGGGATTACATCGAACAAAGCTACACGGAACGCATGAAATACATTTAAATAATAACTTTGATTTACACGGTATAATTATTTTTTGTTTGTCGTATAATTACCCTGATGAAGATTCTGGACCATCGGAACTTGGACCTTCGCTACCACTTGAGAGTGTTTGACCTTCTTCTCTGGATTGTGCGGAGATTTATAGAATAAAATCAATCATATTTAAATATCTTGATGACTATTTTCACAACAAATTTTTATCTGTGCATTACTGAGGGAGAGATTATAAAATAATGATTACCTCTTTTTAGATATTGCAGCTAGCTTTAGAGTCTCGTTTAGTGATAATTTGGGCTCATTTATATTATCACGTGATGAATTTGGCTCAGCCGACTCCACTCTCTTTGATCGACGGGACCTAGATAATCAAGACAGAAAAAGTTTGCATCATTTCTATCATTTATTTCGAAAAAAATACATTCTTGGATTACCGTTTGGACGGTATCGGATCTGGTAGCCATTCCTCGTCGTGGTTATTGGTTGCTTCTATGTCTTCATGTTTGCTGTTGTCTGAAAAACTCAGACTGACCACTTCTCGTCTTGTTGGAATCGCTGCTGAAGGCGATACAAGAGACCGAAGTGTTTCAACAGCAATAGTAGCAGGATCTGCGGTGCTGAGATTCGTGGAACCGGCTTGTACATTTGTTGAAGTTGGAACCCTAACAAGGAATATTACTTTATCATTGCGTGTTAACTGTTTAACGATTATAAAATTGCTCTATTTTGATGTCTACCCATGGACGGTTTTTACTAAAGATGGCTTGACAATAGTTAACTTGGGTCCTGAGTTGAAATCCATGACAGGAGCAGCATGTACTACCGCTAGATCAGTCAGGTTAAACCGATTAGATTGCATAAGGCTATAATCAAAACGACATCTTATTCAATAACAGTTTATTACAAGAGAAGAGAAGAGATGGTAATAATTAATTACAATTTAGATGTCGACGCTGGTAACTTCTTGTTATGAACATTGAAGCTATCATCACTCCTTTCAACCAATTCTGAGGGATACTGCGGAATCCTGTACAAAATGGTTAAATGTAATTAAGCATTTATACGAAATCATTAAAACCATAGAAGCTGACTGAATTTACCTGTCTGTTGCCTCTTCACAAAGATCCATGTCGATATTTTGATGAAGCGCGTCCATATCACTCACTTCGTAGACGTGATCTTGATCGATAAACTCGTCCAAATCGTCTACCGCTTTTAATTCGCTGGCAGCGGCTGCCATCCTAAATCATGTAAATATAGTTACGTGTTTTTTTATAAAACATATTACATATTATTACGATGTAATTTTTGATACTTTACCTCTGATTATCGTCTGGGTCACACTGGTAACCAGAATGAGATGATGTTCGATACAATGCTTCTTCATCTTCAAAGTAGAATCCTTGAAGGGCCGGCACTTCTCCATGACAATCCCTGGTTTTCAGTCGACCTCTGCGAGACATCCTACAAAAGACTATAGGCTTTAAATTAGTTTATATTAATACGGATTAATCTGCATTAAAATAAGAGTAGTTTTAATCTTCATTCTTCAATATCAACTCATCATCATTATTTGGAAATACAAAAGCAAACAAAAATGACAATAGAGTAGAATCACAATAAACAGCAAAGAGCTTTAAACCCTAAATCATTGTCTGGAAACCTTTAAAAGTCCATACGAGCCAAATTTCAATCAAAAATCCCTATAATTTGTTTTTTTCAAAATTCCTGAAGTGCCGTAGTGGGTAGCGAAATTCTGAAAATCCCTAATTTTCGGAAAATCCCCACGAACAACCTGAAAACCTCTGCGAGCCAAAAATACGAAACATGAAGGTCCTTATTTTTTCAAATATTTCTAATTTTTAAATTTAAAACAAGTCTTATTGTAGAGAGAAATTTTCAAAATCCCTAATTTTCTAAAAAGCCCCAAATTTTTAAATTTAAAACAAGTCTTATTGTAGAGAGAAATTGTCAAAATCCCTAATTTTCTAAAAAGCCCCTACTTTCTAAGAAACACCGCGCGAGCCAATCGAAATGTCCCCGTGAGCCGACAATATTACTCTAAAATCCTTCATTTTTTAAAAAAATCTGTGATAAAAAATTCTTAATTTTCCAGCAAATCTTCGCGAACTGGGCAAAAATCTATGCAAGCGACTGAAATTTTCACACAAATGCCATTTTTTCGAAAATCCCTAATTTTCCCTATAAAAATAGTCCTAATAAAGAAAAAGGTTTCAAGTGTCCATAATTTTTTGCTAAAAAATCCATAATTTTAAAATATTCCTAATAGTGTGTGTTTTCTTGCACATGTCCAACTAAATGTGCTTGCGCTCTCGCACATATTTCCATTTTTGCGTCCCGTTTGCTGCAGTCCAACCTATATTTTCAAACTCTGACTAGAATTAATTCGAATTAATTTTGATGGATCTCAGAACAATTTTGATCTTTGATATCAAACTTTTTAATAATTATTTCGAAGTTTCAAAGACAAAATGTAGATTCGACATTAAATAATTTGATAAACCGAAACAAATATGTAAGACGAAATAACATCATCAAAAAACGTTCAGCATTTTCGCGAATGAATAATAAATAAAAACTATTATAATATTTACCTTACTACTCCTTGATGATGCTATTAACTAGTTTCAGTAGTTGGAAGTAGCAGACACTGATTATGATCAAGTTTATACGGATGAATTTAATTAAATTATTAGTTGCGTTGCAATGGAGAAGGTGCTGTCCAGGCGGAAGTTCTGAGGTTACTGAGTCGGTCTCTCTTGTGTGAAGTTTGGCTAGTGGGTTGAAGAGTTCCGCTTTGCTCATCTTCCTTCCCTCCTTGTTAGTGAAAAGCTCATGCAGTTTTGAAGTCTTCGTCAAACCAATTTATATAAAAAACTAGCGGGTTAAGTATTTCATGGATTTTAGTAATACAAGTACATTGAAGGATGTTTGTTTTATTAATTCGTGAGCATGAGATAAATTTCATATTTTTAAACAAAATCAGTCGATAGTTTTAGATAAAACAGTAACACATTCTATACTAACTTGTCAATCAATATATATAATATCCCAGCGTGGATGTGATTTCCCTCACACGACAAGCGCAGAAGGTATATCACGAGATACTCTGGAGACTCTTTTGGCGGGAAATTTAAGCTAAGCTAATTTGCATATCCGAGTTGACATTTTTATCTTGTAGATTGCTATGAATTAAACTGACCTTTTCGTATTCAATTTTTGACAGGGTGACATTTTTAAGATATTCTGGTGATCTCCAGGCTCCATGGAGCCAGGCTAAATTCTAGTAAAATATATTATTAAAATACATCAAAGTCAAACCCTTTTACTTTCACTAATTCTTTCTGCTTATATTTATCCTCACCTTCCTAGTTCCTATTTAAATAAGAAACTAATATTATTACTCAAAATCTGTAAATCATGCCCTAAACTGAACCCACATGGCAACCTTTACGAGAATTGAAGCGTAAATACAATCGGATTCGGGCTCAATGAATTTGCACAGGGAAGTTTTCATACACTTTTACCTATGAAATTTTTGCAAATATTTCAGACTGTTTTTATCGTGTTAAAAGTCATACAAAAACCCAAATGAGATAAAATTTCAATCACAACCCATCAAAGCTAGTTAAAGTCGATCCCAATCATTAGAAATCTCAGAATCAAATTTTTCATGCACTTTTACCTTGACAATTTTCAAAATAATTTCTAGATTTTTTTATATTAAAACATCATACATAAACCCAAATGACATAAAAATTCAATCAGGTACTTAGTATAAGCAATCCGAATAAATTGTATATAATAGTAATCCAGGATTTAAATTTTTCATGTGCTTTCTTTATGAAATGTTTGCAAATATTTTGATATTTATTTCGCATTAAAAATAATTACAAAATACATTAAACTGATTTAGAACTTTAATTGCAATCCATCAAAGCTAGTAAGAGTCGATCCTAACCACTGAAAGTCTCTCAGATCAATTTTTCATACCCTTTCATCCATGAAATTGTTGGAAATATTTTGGAGTTTTTTTATCTTGTTTACAATAATTACAAAATGCAAATAAGCTAGAATTTTAATCACAGCTTATTAGAGTTATTCAAAATCGTTTAGATTTATTGGAAATCCCAAAATCATATTTTTCATGCACTTTTAATTTGACTATTTTCAAAATAATTTCTATATTTTTTTATTTAAAAAAATCATACATAAACCCAAACGACATAAAAAGTCAATCAGGTACTCAGTATATCAATCCGAATAGGCTAAATACACTGGAAATCCCAGAATTAAATTTTTCATCATACATTTTCACCTTAACTATTCTCAAAATATGTTCTAGCTTGTTATGTTAGAAATCATACAGAAACACAAACGAGATAAAAATTCGATTACGCAATAAATTAGGGCTAATAAAAATGTTACTTAACAACTATTTTTTTTATTAATTATATATATTTTTCATTTATTTATTTTTCTGTGGAATTCGAAACTTTTTAGAAAGGTTAAATGCAAAAACAGTACATTAGTACGGAACTTTTGTATAATCATCTTCAGTTTTAAAAGTTTATTGGACAGATACTTCCATGATAATTATATGAAAAATTACTGTTGTATCCATTGATTTTATTAGTACAAGTTTTATCCCATATTAAATTTTATTTGACCTCATCATCTATCATGTATCGATGGAAGCTGTCTGTCAGTTGACCTGATCTTCCACAATTAGATGGATTGTGTCGGTCAACGACCTCATATTTCAATATGATGTAGGCCACATATTCAGTCACTTCGTGTGATTTATGAAAAGTCCTGTTGGGTGGGTCCATGACCTAGCTGACGGGCAAATGAATAAATCTAAAATTAAATCTCTCATGCGTTAATATACCTCCTGACTGTATCGATTAATTGAAATGCTAAACACTGATTTGTCATAAAGCTTTAATTCTTTCGTAATAAAATTACATAATGAAATTCTATTAAGTTGAGATTTCTCATTACTAATTACAAAAGGTGAAGATTGCTAGAAATGTTAGTACTTATAGTTAATAGATTAGCTAATGTTTTATTTCGTTCAAATAACAGAATAATCTTCTGTTTTAATCATGTGTACAGAAGTTGTTGACATTTAATTAAACTCATGTGGGACCGGAAAACCATTTAGTATTAATGAATAAATGCATGAAAGGTATAAAATATATAAAGCACCAGATAGAACGATAATCTATAATCGGATTATTATTTCGAGCTACAGTAGATTATAACAACAGATAAAAACACATTCATTTTGACATTAGCTTCTTACGAAATAACTGAACTTTGACCATTGACCCCAACATTCGCTTATATCTTATATCAGCTAAATCAATCAACAGCCGTTCATAGCATTGGAATATATTTCATTTCCACAAATTATTAATATAAAGATTCTTATAATAATAATAATAATAATAAAAATAATAGTAATAATAATAATAATAATAATAATAATAATAATAATAAAATACGAGACATTGCAAAGCAGATTGGTTTGAGGACGACTTCAAAACTGCATAAGCTTATCACTAACAAGGAAGAAAGGAAGATGAGCAAAGCCGAACTCACCAACCCAACTTCACACAAGAGAAACCGACCCAGTAACCTCAGAGCTTCCGACTGGACAACACCTCCTCTATTGCAACACAGTTAATAATTTAATCCGTGTAAACCTCATCATAATTAGTATTTGTGCTGCTACTAACTACTGAAACTAATTAACAACATCATCAAGAAGTAGTGAGGTAAATGTTTTAAACACTTGAAGTATTCATAATTTGATAAAAATGCAAAACGTATTTTTGATCATTTTATTTCGTCATGCATATTCATTCCGGTTTCTAAGTTAATTATTATCACATTTACTCAATTCGCAATCTTGTTGGTAACTTTTCTCGAAATGATTTGATTTAAAAAATAAGTTCAAAATTGCTAATCTAAAATACTACTAAATAACACTAAATGAATAAGTTTATTAATTATTATAGGATGTCCCATCGAGGTCGTTCAAAAACCAGAGATTGTCATGAAGAAGCACCGGTCCTTCAAGGATTCTACTTTGAAGATGAAGAAGAAATGTACCGGGCATCATCTCATCATGGTTACGAAAGTGACCCAGAGGATAATCAGAGGTAAAGTATCAAAAATTACATCGCAATAATATGCAAATAATTGGATTGATTTCAATTAAATCGCTTTGTGTATTTTTGTAGCACCTCAGTCCTTACCAACACATCAGAAATAACAAATGAGATTCAGGAGTTAAGTGATCATGAAGAAGTTTGTGAAATGATGGACGTAGAAGAGGATCAAAGTGAAATCGACAGGACTTGCCACGAGAAAAGAAACAGGTATTCGCAATCAGTTCCGTTATTCCGTATGAATTCAACTAACTATGCAACTTCGATTCAAGATCTGACCAAAAGAATGACGGCGTCTCCAACATAGTTAAGAAAGGTTCGGCAAGGTTAACATCGCCCAAAGGGTAATGCATTAATACTTTATTCAATATTCTATCATAATAAATAATAAATTGAAACTTACTGATCATTTCATGTTATGTGTAGGATACGAAGGTCCAAGCGAACTAATTCCTCTACGCCGATAACAAAATCGACGGTAGTCAAACTACTAAGGTCTTCAACACAAGCTTCTGGCAGGTAAACATTAGTCATAGTTAACTATTTGCTATAGTGTTTTTGAATATAACTAATTAACTATATATTTCTTGTTAGGGTCACATATTTAGGAGCAACAAAGACGCCAGACAATTCCACCAAGCTTAGCACAAAGAGGCCTGTAACAACGGATCAGGATTATCATGAAACGGCCATGCCACCGCAAAAAATGTAATAAACCAACGTCATGTACTACTCAAAGTTAGAACATAGCGTTAGAGCTCAGAAATCCACAATCACATGTGGTTAATGAATTAGATCAATTTAAATAATTCAGTTTTATTCGCAGTAATACACAAATAAACATATTTTATTTCATTGATAAATGTTTATAGATTGCCAGTCCACCAGAATAAATCAAAAGTTGCAGATGAGTTGCAAGAGCCTATTGATCTCAACGAGTCGTTTCCGATTAAAACCTTTGACGAACTGAGACAGGAAATCCACATGGCTCTTCAAGAGCAAAGGTGCTTTCAAGAAATCTCTGTTATTTTTCTTATTTAGGAACAATCCAAAGATAAACAGACTTAATTTATATTGACTGACTACTCTCTTCAGACCCTCTTTCGGCAACGAATTAATTGATATCAGCTCAGAGAGCGACCATGAAGATCCAAATGATGCAAACCCCCCAAAAAGGTTAAATAATGATTATCGACTTTCTTTACAATAAATTAAATCAAATGATGGTTTTAAATTTAATTGAATCCATCTTGATTATAGGCCCCGTCGATTGAAAACATTATCTCGAGTAAAAACAGCAACCGTGGTATCTAAACCAAAACTTAATCTCAACCAGACTTTGAAGCCAGCTGCAAAGTTACAAAAGAAGTAAGCGTTATTTCATAACTTTTGCGTGTACGTAGAACTGTATATTTTATTCTATTTTATTAGGGATATTGTGCCAACATCCGCTAAACAGCCGCACAAGTTCACCAAGAAAAGCAAAGCAGGGAATGAGAAAGATTGGAAAAACTATCACGAAAGGAATAAAATTGAAGCCAAGAAAAAGGCAAGATTGGAACAAGAGTCAACGGCATCAGGGTAATTATTATGCATGTCATTATATCGTAAAAAATACATTAATATATTCAGATTCAAATATGTAACATTCATTAAAGGTACACACAATCCCAACCAAAGGATGGTTACTCATCTTCACCAGAAAGTGCAGACAGCTCCCATAGTTCAGCATCTTTAGCAGGGTAGTTTATATTAATATTTATTTCGTGAAAATGAAAATGCTAATCTGAATTCAAACTTCCTAGATCTATTGGATCCAACTCCTCCACCAAATCCACTCCAAATAAAACTACCATTAGCCAGAATTATGAGCAGATATCACAAGCAAGGTATGGTACAATATGTCGTAAAAATGCACCAAAATAATTTACCAAAATTGTACAAATTCTATATCTTTTTCAGAGTTTCAACTCCGGAAAACACAGATCGTCCATCAATTAGTGTCACCATGAACCACAAAGGAGGGATTGACATCATCAGGAATGGGTCACCTAACCCGAATGCTGAAATCCTACAGAACATGTTACTTTCTAAAACCAGAACCGACATGACCTTGAATTGCATCGGGGAATCCATCAAATGCCATAAGGCTGCAATTATCCCGTGCTCATCCCATCTTTCAAACATATTTAATCAATATCCAGATTCCCAACAAATCGAATACGATCTTGGAGACGTTGTGCAACCAACGGTTCGTCAGTTCATTCGGTACTGTTATTATGGAGTCATCAACAGCGTTACAAAGGAAGGACTCCATGCACTGTCAATCCTTGGGAAAAAGCTCTATATTAAAGAGTTCTACAATCTTAAGGATCAATTGAAAAATTCTTCTTTAGTTTATGGTTAGTTGAATGACTTCGAAACAATTAAAAATTGAAGTAATCGAAACGATTGAACAACTTAATGTTTTTTTCGCAATATCTCAGCATCCAAATGTTATTCCTTTCTTTAGCTCAAAAAGAACAACAAAAGCAACAAGTTAGTGCGGCACGGACAGTCGTGACGTCCCAAATCGGTATGCATATAAAAGAATACTAAAATATTAACATGCACCACAATGTCATGTATAAATTGGTATGTAGGTGTAACTAGAAAGCAAGGAGAAACCGAACGGGAATCCATTACAAATGAAACGGTCGATTGCTCCAAGGAATCTGATGCATCACCTGTGGTAATTCAGGAAATGGAAGCAAATGATATTGGAAACCATCAAAAACTAGTATTAGTTAGCTATGTTGGAAACGAAAACAGCGCAGAATCAGAGTAAATCTATCTTAAGTTTATTTCTTAAGATTATTTCGAAAAAACATATACATTGTTGCTTATTGTTTGCTTACGATCTTAAATTTCAATTTGTTGATCAATAAATGGTTTTAAAAGCAATTAGCCAATTATTTACTACTCATTTTCGCGTATCAACATCATCCTCTCATATGCGGTTTCAGAGGATTTCTACGAATGAATTAAAACATTATAATAATTACATTTATGCACAATAGATTTATTCTATGGACAATTCCAAAATCACAACCAAAAAGAGTAAAGCTGAACTCTGCGACCAACCCACCTGAGTCACTTACGCTACGAGCCGCGCAAAGCTCATGGCTTCTCCATTGAAGCAACCGCATTTTTTTGTGATCCTCTATCAAATTTTATAATTTAATTAACGAGTTAATTAAGATTAATTGGTTCGCAAAAATAGTCTTCCTCAAGGATCGCTTCGGTAACTTTCGGACAGAGAAAAGGTACAATAGTAATTATTTAGAATTGTTTTATACAACGCGATGATAGTTATATTACGAGATTGTAGAAATCATTGCATCATTTTTCTTTATTCATTATTTTAACCTTAAACTACCATTTATTTTCATTTTAATCACTGTAAACCGTTTAACAACTATGCTTTTAAGAGGTTTTAAATTACATGTGAACTGATTATTAGCAATTGGATCAGATTTAATCTCAAAAATAGTCAAATTTTCATTACTTTCATTAATTGGTAAAAACTTAAAATAACTCACACAAACTTTCAGTTTTTGTGCGTTATTAATTATAACATGGATCGCCCAAAAAGAACAAACCGACAGCAGAGTTATGAAGCGTTTTTCATAGATAAGAAAGACAGTCCATTTAAAAAGACGAAAGCGGAAAGTCTCCGAGACCGTGGATCAACCTCGCCCAGCATCCCAAATCGGTACTTGATACTTTAAACTATCTCTATTATTTCGATTAAAATTTAGTCAAATTTCAATTCATTTGCATTCTTAGACTTAGTCCAAAAACAATGACCACCACCTTGAATACTAAAAACGATCAAGCAAATGTCATCACAACTAAGGATGACCGCAAGAGGCTCGCTAAATCTTCAACCACGACAAGGTGATAAATTTAGTTAACATTTTCTCGAAATACAATAAAACAACTGATCATTTCATTTGATATAAAGATCTCGGCTAACAAAGAGAGCTAAACTGGCCGATGATGTGACTATCCGTCAAAATACAGTTGGAGATTCAGGCAAAAAACAAAGCAAATCAATTGAAAAAATGCCCCAAATGTAATTATTCCTCAATCAAATATTCATCCATGAGATTAGGTTCTCACAAAAATAAACATTTTATTTAACAGATCTATATCAGTTCCTCTGAAACCACAGAAAGAATGTGTTCGACAAGACCGTTCCACCGTACTCGAACCTTCTCTTCTTCAGTCGGTAGACATCTTGAGTCAAGAACGTTCTCCAAAATCACCTTCTAATACCAGGTAATTGTTAATAATTTGTTTTGAAAAATTTATTGAATGCATTTTTTCGTGAAAATTCTTGGAAAGATCATACCAAAAGTAATTCAATCCTATCGGTTATGTTTTTGGTTTCAAATGACAAGTTTCTCAATTATCGGTTATACATTTGTGTAACTAATTGGCAGATTAGAACGTATATTTAACACATATTATTAATGTAACTTAATAGATACAATCATTTTTATTTATTTCCAGAAGTTTTTCAATCTATGATTAGATTAAGACAATTTAGTCAATCGAGCATTTCGATTTGTTTACCACTTGATGCTTAAATAGTCAGTAATACAGTTCATGAGAATTTATATCGAATGAATCAAGACATTTTGAAATTTAACCAATTAGTAAATATAATTTCATACAATTAAAACTAGCCAACCATATCTCCTTAAATTAGTCTTTCAGTATTAAATTACCACATAAACATAATTAAACATAATTTTAAAATGAACTTTTATATGATTTTGTAAGTCCAGTTTTTTAATGTATAAAAGTAAAAGGCAAAAACTTTATCCATTTTAGATTTTCGTAAACGAGCAAAAACTAGAAAATCCAGAGGCTAACTAAATAAAATTTTCACGCCAAAAATACATTCCAAATTTACTTTAAGATTAAATGCTAAAGCCGTTTCATTCAAATACATCTTTTTGTATACGTTGAATACTAATCACATAAAAGTGTATTGGAGTAACTTTTTGTGAATCATGGAATTGTAACAGTCTTGCCAAGATACTTTTTCAAAACTAAAAAACATCTTTTATTTTGGCTTTCTACATTTTATAATCGTATTTGATTTTCTAGTTATTCATCATCACAATTTGTAGCAGATAAATATTTTTCATTTTCACAAATGAAATCAATTATAGCATGTTTTAAAACACGTGAAACTCTCATTTTCATTTTTTATTCGGACTTAAATAACTTGAATTAAATTAAATTAAAATACTATCAAATAATGTAAAAATTATTATTTCTAGCCATAAATCCTGAATTTTCTGATCCCTGTCTTCTCACATAATTTTTAACAAGTAGTCACACAAAGCTCAAGCCTCTTCCACAAAAGTAGCAGTAGCATTTTAATTCGTGGATACTTAGCAAATTTTTTGCAAAAGTAATATCAATCGCCTACTAACTATGGAACACATGTGTTTAAAAGCCTTTAGTTGAAGTCAAAAAATGATAGACGAAGTAGATTTTAGGTACTCGTTAATATTTAGCTTATTTCAATTCCTTGTTTGTTAAAATCTAGACAAAATAGATTTTAGGTACTCGTTTATATTTAGCTTATTTCAATTCCTTAATTTTTTAGATAAAATCTGAACTGTCTATTATCAATCGGATCAGATTCAATTATTCGAAACTGTAATCAAATTATCTTACTCAAATTAATTCGTGATATATATAGACAATTTAAACCAATTTTCACAATCTTAATCGCTTATTTATTCATTTCTATTGAATATCCCTACCAAAAAGAGCAAACGTTAAGAAGAACTATAAGCTTTCTTCGAAGTTAAAGACAATAGCCCATACATCAAAACAAGAGCGGAGAGTTTCAGGGACAACGAATTAGCAGCGCTAGACACCCCAAATCGGTGCTTCAAACATACAAAATCTTTATTATATTATTTCGTAAAAATGTATATATCGATCAGCTTATTAGTGACAAGGTCAATCAAAATTGAATGCATTTATGTGTTTGACTTCCAGGGCAAGAATGGTTGAACGTTATTGTGACATTGAGCTAGGAAATACAGATAATACTGACCCATGCGTCGATGACGGCAGCAAGCTTACAGCATCTTCAACCTCAACATTATCTCAAGATATAGAAAATAGGTACCTAACAAATACTATTATAATAGTTATAACGTAAGAAATAATTTTGAGTTATGCTTGATTTTGACTATCAATACAGATTACCAGCGGCGACTCGGAAACTCATCAATTTTAGCAAGGAATCTACTATAAAGAAGTTCGATAGCAAAAAGTCACAAGAGTTTACATTTCCCAATTGGTAAGAAATTACTCTCAATTTATTTCGCGACAAATTAGTATAAACTGACAAATTCTTTTCGTACATTCGTTTAGTCGATCCAAGGGAAGCAGGCAAAACGACCTAGACCAAGTCGATGTGGACAATGATACAATAATTGCACCAAGACAGGTGCCTCTTTCTACATCATTTAGCATGTAAGGATTGCACTTTTTATATTTATATATTGAATTTTCACGGACTAAACAATTGTTTTCCAATCAGGCAACTCGATTTAGACCCTGTAGATGTGGAGATTGACAATTTATTTGAACCAAGATCGTCCAATAGGCTAATCAGCATGTAAGGATTGTACTAATTATGATATTTATGCATTGAGTTTTTACGGACTAAAAATAATTTTGTTTTTCAACCAGGCAAATCCATCTAGACCCTGTCGATGCGGAGATTGACAAATTAATTAAACCAAGACAGGTGCCTCTTTCTACATCATTTAGCATGTAAGGATTGCACTTTTTATAATATTTATATATTGAATTTTCACGGACTAAACAATTGTTTTCCAATCAGGCAACTCGATTTAGACCCTGTAGATGTGGAGATTGACAATTTATTTGAACCAAGATCGTCCAATAGGCTAATCAGCATGTAAGGATTGTACTAATTATGATATTTATGCATTGAGTTTTTACGGACTAAAAATATTTTTTTTTCAATCAGGCAAATCCATCTAGACCCTGTCGATGTGAAGATTGACAATTTATTTGAACCAAGAACCTTTCCTGTGCCTCGCCCAATTGTTCTGACTTCAAAATATGTTAAAAGTTTAAAACATATCACGAAAAAACATAAAGATGAAAGGACATCACTTCAAAATCAATATGCAACCATTTCAGTCCAAATTATTAGAAGCACGATCGAAAGCTTTATCAAAAAACACTATGTTTGGGACAGCAATTGTGAAAACATGCTTTTATTCAATACTGTGTATCAACACTTCTTAACCGAGCATCCTGAGTGTTTTTGTGAAATATATTTTTTCGGAAAAATAGCTAAACCATTTTTTGGAAATTATACAGTTCTGGTCAACAAAAACGTAATTTATCCAAATTATCGACGAAAAAATGTTCAAGAAGTGGACACAGATCAAATAAATACAGAACAACTACCATTCCAGACGGTTTTAAAAAAATTCAAGGATGTGGCTCACTTTAAGTCAATCGCACCTGTTATTAGAAAATATTCAAATAAATATGAACGTCAAGTGCGATCAGACGACCTAGGAACATGGATTAAAACATTGTTTATCATAGATGCAGAATACACAGGTCTCACAGCCGCACTTGACATATACATGTTTTTCAAAGACGCGTTACCTAATAGTGAGATTGATGAAAAAGTATTTGCTAAGATATTTCAAAGAGTTTTTCCCGAAGCAATTTATAAAAACTATAAACACAACTCTTTTTATAATCATTTGAGGCAAAGAACTGCTGAAGAAATGGGTATTTTACTTCAATACATTTCACAATAAGTATTACGATTTTTAATTTAATGTAATTTAAACGCGTCTGTTGTACTTCATTTAGTTTTTCCCGTGGAAATTGAAGACTACGGACTAACTTTTTCATACGGGCCAGATAACAATATTGTTCAACATCCTACAGATTTTGAAGCATTGAAAACCACAGGTACAATTATTATATCATGCAACTGCATTTCCGATTCGTTTTAAAACTTTAGTTTTTGTATACAGATTACTCCAAGGTATATGTTTATCTCGTCAAAAATGGCAATGAATGTTTAGAGACCATGGCGGTTGGTAAAACCATTCACCCGGATCTTTTTTACGAGGCTGAGGGAAGAATAAAAAAAGAACGATGCACTGTGAGGTAATGTATTTTTTTATTTCGTAAAAATATGACAACATAAGCTTAATTTTCCCTTAATTTATTGTAGACGGACGCACAAACTTGGATGGAACCCAGATCCTAATACAGCTTTTTGTCTAGGACTTTATTCTAAATCGGAAGAGATTATAGACCTACTCAAACGCTGGGTCAGGATATTTACTTCGCCCTGCTATACCTTTGCTCCCGAAAAATGTCTTAAAATATTGGAACCACATATTGCAAAGCTCGAAGAGCACATATCAAATTTCCTTGATTTTTTTCCTCCCGTTTCCACCGCTTTTATAACGAAAAAATTAGGTCACTACGCAGTGACTAACGGAATGGATCTCACACAGCAGTTGCTTGTTTTCGGATTCCCAGGATTCGACGATGAACAAATCAAACTACTTTTGACAAAATCATCAGAAAAGAAGCTGAATATGAACAACATTCCTGTACAGTACAGAAGTTTTGATCGTCTCCTGCGAAATAATATGAAGTCGGCAGAGGAAAACCTTGGTAAACTAGCTAATAAAAATAGGAAAAATCCAGATGCTACTTCAGCAAAACAGAAAACGAAAGATTCTTCCACATTTAAACGTAATAGAAGCTTTTCATGTAAAAATCAGATCATTTTGAACGTTCTGTACTGCTACATATTTTTTTGAAATGAATTATTATAGATATGACTGGACGTACCGGCTTAATATTTTTTTATGGCCCCAATAATGAAATCCATGTCCGATCCATTTCAGAAAATGAAAAGAATGATAAAGGTAAATGTTTTGAATTTTATTAAAATTATATAATGTGTACAAAAGTTGTTCTCGTATTTTCAGAGTTCTTCGAAATATTTATTTATCCCGTGGTAAACGGCGATAACTGCATAGAGACAATGACAGTCGGTAAAACTATTATCTCGGATCTTCTAACCGCAGCTCAGAATAGAATATCCACAAATGGATGTACCGTGAGGTACGATTGTATTTTTTTATTTCGCAAAAATATAAGAACATAAGCTTGATCTTCCTTTAATTGATTATAGTCGAACTGAAAAACTTGATTGGAAACCAGTTGCTGAAGCAGCTTTCAGTTTGGAACTTTACTCGGAATCAAAAGAGATTATTGACTTTCTGAAACGCTGGACCAGGATCTATACATCTTCGTGTTACAGTGTTGTTCCTGAGGAATGTCTTGAAATATTGGAACCACATATTGCAAAGCTCGAGGAGCATATATCACATTTCCTTGATTTGTTTCCTCCAATTTCCGTGGCTTATATCGAAAAAAAGTTAGGTCATTATGCAGTAACCCATGGCTTGGACCTTACAAGACAATTGCTTGTTTTCGGATTCCCAGGATTCGACGATGAACAAGTGAAAGAACTTCTGACAAAGTCGTCTGAAAAGACGCTTGAAATTTACAACATCCCTCAATAGTATAAAATCAACACGTGTAAAGTTAATTTAATAAAATGGTGACCCGCGATATACGCTGTCCATTCCTTTTACTACGCGGAAACCAAACGTCTGTTCTTACATTTTATTCATGATTTATTATCTTTACTTTTCTCTTAAGGAGTTTAACATTTTTAAAAGTTTTAAATTATCATCCACTCGTAACTTTATAGACCAATCTGACCAATGCAATACAAATATGCTACTAGCTTTAATTAACATAGTTTAACTGATACATAAATTAACACCAAGGACATGGCACACATCAGATGGGGTTTTGGCTTTATACGGATTTTTCCAATTTTTTTATATGTTGTGCAGAATAT
>JAQGBQ010000476.1:0-21311 GCA_034698485.1 Vertagopus arboreus | reverse complement strand
GAGATCCTTTGAGTTTACTTTACTCTTCAACTCCGATAAAAAATATATTATTTCCATCAAGTACTTTCCCTGTAGTACTACTACAGTAGTAGTTCTGCTGATGACCTTTCAAATATTTATATAACTGGCCTAGCACTAGCAATAATAATAATAGACACTTGAACCCAGGTTAGGCATACAAACCATTTACTTTATAATATTTTCTGGGACCTTGTAAAATAAAGTTTTAAAATGCCGAGTGAAACAACAACGGATCAGCAGGTAATTGAAATAGATTTTTTTTAAATCAATAGATATCGGTTATTAAAAGTTTTTTAAATTGTTTTTTTTTGTTTTTAGGCGGATATGATGTTAATACATTTCAACGATGTCTATGATGTCGAAAGCCAGAAGAAGGAACCTATCGGTGGGGCTGCAAGATTTTGCACTGCTGTTAAGCGATTTGCTCATCTTAACCCTTTGGTGTTTTTTTCGGGGGACTGTTTTGCACCAAGCATTCGTAAAAAACTAAATCAATTATTTATTAAAAATTTTAAATGATCATAAATGATGTGTTATTTTTATTTAGTTTCAACATTCACCAAAGGAGAACAAATGGTTAGTTTTTTCAGTCATCTTTATGGAGAGTTTTAAATTATTAATTGGATTATTTATAAAAGGTACCCGTCCTAAATATGATTCACACCGATTGTGCTGTTTATGGAAATCATGATTTTGGTAAGTAATTCTTATCCCAGTTAAAGTACAAACTATAAAGTAATACGTATGACGAAAGGTTCAAGGTAACTTTGTGCATCGTGAGTAAAGATAATTTATTAAATATTTATTATTCAAGTACTACTACTATTACAAGACTATCATAAGATTTAAAATTAATTGGAGCGAATCTGTTTGTTGACATGTTTTTGCATATGAACGGCTTATTTAGTTTATATTTACTCATAATATGCATAATTAAGCTTGTTGCGTATTAGATTAGGTTTGTTTATTTATTTATACGCAGAGGATTTAGATTATGCAAGAGAGAGATAAGTTACTTCATTTAATATAACCTGCTTCACACATAACTCAATCATTGTATTTTCAATTTTTACTAAATTGGATGTTTTAATTTTTCAATTAAGCTGGGAAATGCGTTTAGAAATCTGCATAAACAATCCAATCAAACTTTTTAAAAAATCTTGTTTTTTTTTCACGTTACAGACTTCGGGGTTGACGTATTAGCTGACTTAGTTAAGAAGACGAAATTTCCATGGCTGATGTCAAATGTATACGACAACGAAACCAATCTACCTTTGGGGGATGGACAAGTTTTTTGCGTGTTGGAAAGAAATGGAAAGAAAATAGGATTGGTAAGATTATTGTTTTTTATGCAATTGAATGCTAGATGTTTGTTTGATCATAATATTTATTATGAAAACAACATGTTTTTGTATTGATTGACTTAATTAGATGGGCTTGGTTGAGTGGGAGTGGCTTGAGACGTTGTCAACAATCGATCCAGAAGCTGTGACTTACAGAGACTACGTTGAGGTTGGAAACGAGTTATCCAATAAGTTGAGGAGTGAGGTACAAGACTAACTCATTTATTATTATAATTAGGTTAGATTGGGTTAAATTATTGTGTATTTTTTGTCTTTCCTTAGGGCTGCGATTTGATAGTGGCTTTAACTCATATGCGCTTTCCAAATGACATACGATTAGCGGAAAATTGCCCCGGCATTGACATCGTCTTAGGCGGTCATGACCATGTTTATGGCGTCAAGCACGTAATTGACCTTTAAAAATCTCAATAAAACCAAGGGTATTAGTGTATTTGATGTTTTGTAATTTGTATGTAGGTGAATGGTATTCCTGTTTTGAAGAGCGGCACTGACTTTCGAGAATTCAGTGCTATCAGCGTTACGTTTGACGTTGGAACTAAAAAGCCTAGTTTTGCCATTGAACGTATATCGATTACTTCCGATTATGAGGAAGACCCTGCTCTCAAAGCTGAATTGGATATCTACACGCGTAAGTAATTCTTTGACTTGGGCTCCTAATAAGTTTTGGAACTCGCAGTATTATAATTGCATTATTAAAGACTTGTTTACCGTGTATTTATAGAAATGATGAGCTCCAAGCTTGACGACGTGTTAGGAGAATTTCATGTTGATTTGGATGGTCAATTTGAAACGGTTCGCACACAAGAATCCAACCTAGGAAATTTTGTATGTGATATCATGGTAGCCAGCTGTAACGGAGATTGTGCCCTTGTAAATAGTGGGACTTTACGGTCCGAGTAAGTTATCCCTCAATTCTATTTTCGGGCAATAAATATTTGGTTTAAAAAATAATATGGCTCTACAGTCGAATTCATCCTGCCGGACCCTTTACGATGAGAGACATGATGACCGTACTGCCAATGATGGACACACTTGTGGTTTTGAAAGTGTCTGGTATGCCTAATTTTGACTCTTTTTTAAACACTGATAACAATTTTTAATGAAGATTAAATTAAAATTATTTTAATTTTGGATTACACTAGGAGCACAACTGATTGAAGCATTAGAAAATGGAGTCTCCCAGTATCCTAGTAAGAAAAATACTTTGATTATATATTTATACAAAGGACACAAAAATTAACTTGACGTATTATTATTAGAACTGGAAGGCAGATTTCCACAAGTGGCTGGTTTACGATTTGCTTTTGATCCGTCCAAGCAACCTGGAAATCGAGTGGATCATAAGTTTATAAAAATTGGTGACGAGTACCTCCAGCCACATCAGTTCTATAGGCTTGTGACAAAAGAAGTGAGTATGACAATTTATATAATTAGAAGAAAAAGGGATAATTTATTTTGAATTGGTATTACTTTCGTCAATAGTATATAGCGACCGGGCATGATGGATACACCACCCTTGCAAACGCTGAAGTTTTGGTACGAAAAAAATATACATTTTATTCACAATTCATAGATTTAGTTAATTATTTTTCAATCCTCCAGGCGGACGCTGACCAATGTCTGGAATTGAGTATCGTAAGTAATTTAAAAGCCTCTACGCTTGTCTGAACTTTTAGAAAGAGACTATGCAACATATACTATTAATTCTAGGCGATCCAGAACCATTTCCATGCCGTTCAGATGGTGACAGGAAAAGCTGGGAAGAATTCTCGTCACCACCAGTCCTTGATCACAATGTCAAGAAGACACAGTCTGCTGAGATCTATGACATCCGTCCATGATATGAACCAGTCTGCATCATCACCAGCTTTGGAAAGATGTAGTTCACTTTCACCCAGACCTTCTCTTTCTAGACAAGGAAACGTTCACGTGGTTGAAGAAATGGAAAAGGTCACCTGTAAATTGGCCCCTGTCCTAGAAGGACGAATTGTTGTTTTGAAAAATAAAGATGTAAGCAATTAAGTTACATTCAACTGATCATTTATTCTGTTTTTTTTAATGTATAATTTAATTGTTTGTTATTTTTACTAGACAATTCAAGAGCTGGTAAATGAAAGGAAAGAATGGGAAGCAAATCGAACGATCCAAGAAGAAGATGAAAGCAGCAATAGTCCAACATCTCCTACTGGTAAGGTACCTGGACTCGGTAATAAATGAACCGTATTTGTTAGAAACTAACGGACTAATACTAAATGACATAACTACCTATCCTGGTATCCTGTTTGAAACTATTGATAGTTTAGTTAGGAACCTATTGTTGATTCATGTAATGTTTTTTTTAGTCTATTTGGTACTGGATTTTTAGTTTCAATATTTTCAATGTTGTCTATAGACTAATTGTGTTTTTATAATCTGCTGAGTTTTGTCAAGCAAATCTTTTACTGTTAATTACACATGTATTTTTAAAGTGGAGCTTCGAAGGTGCTGAAGAAGAATATGGTAAACAGCAGTGTGATTTTTATGCTTTAATTGTGTATTAGTTGACTAGTCAGTCAGAGTATCTTCTATTTGAAGCTTATTCTTTGAAGTTTTTAATTTGTTGTTGGTGATTGTTGTGTGATATTTTGTACATGTAGTATTACTCATTGTGTGATATTTCGTTCTTGTTTGTGATAGTATTATTGTAACAACAGGGTTTTAATCTGTGAGTTTTAAATATTGGACCTTGAATGAATTCGCAAGTCCAAGTTTACAGTGATTGTGCTAAATTAGAAATGACGTTGGCTGTAGAGATCTCTTTGAAATAATAAATAAATAACCGTCTTAGTGCTAAACTACACTGCTTATTTTATGTACGTACAACCCCTGATCAATTCCTTTGTAATAATTACACTCAACATTGACACTTGATTTCGTTAAATACGATTTTTCTGGATTTGTTATCAGTTTTATCAAGACTTCACGCCTTGTACTCTGCCGCAGTGTCAAATAATCGGTCCGATTGTTCCAATTCCAACTCTAGAGATGTTTCGCCATCCGTTATTATCGATCAGGTCGAATGATTGTGGTCTTGTGTATTAGTGCCTGTTGGCTGGCTACAACAGCTTTGCACCTTTACTTGATGTTACGCATAAAAAATCTTGAGATTATAACGTGTTAGATTAGAGTAAGTAATTAGTACTACATACTATTATGTGATATGCAATGAATTAAACTAGCATTGATTATGGTCCGAATGCTCTTTTTAACATATCACTTCTAGATTAAGTCGAATAACTTGTATTCGTTTTAGAAGTACATAGTGATGAATAAAATAATTAAAGTACTACCACATTGAAGATTTAGCGTCTTATCATGTTGGCATAGGTGGTGGTTTACGGTTCTCTACTTCTATCATGCGGTTGATAAGCAATTTTGATCTGTTTCTATAGTTCATCAATATCATCTTAATTTAGTTTCTTGAAATTAAAATTCAAAAGCAAGGCATATAAAAATTATTTCCATACTTGACCTAAAACCGTGTATATATAAGCGAAAAACCGATATGGAATTCTCAGCAGAAGTTTACGTATGCAAACCTGACGATTTAAGGATGGCATCAAATGCCGCAGCGAATAATCCAATACCCACGTCCTCAACAACCCCTTGCCCTACTCTACCTAATAATGTAAGCAATGACATTTAAAAGTGGTAAGAAATTGAATAGTTAACTAACAATTCTTCTGCAGGTGATTGAAATCATCCTCAAAGAAGTGCCATCTCAAGACCGGAAACAAATGCGACTTATAAACCGTGTGTTCAATTCATCCTTCATATGTTCTCCAAGTCTGCATAAAGACTACATTTTCACAGTCGATGGGTCGACAAGGGCTTCAGGATATGCATCATTACAGACGTTAATCAGCAGCTCCGTCCACTGGCAACACATACGATTTAAGCGATTTCCACTTGAAGCCCAATTGCTGGGGAATGAAATCGGATTCCTATTCTTCACCCGGAGCTTCTGCTCTACTTTGAAGTCCCTGACCTTCCAAAACTGCAAGATGCGGATGGGTAGATTCATAGAGCTTTTGACCTTTTGTGAGAATCTTACTCACCTTCATATTCTCAACTGTGGTTCCTTGTTTATCGCTTCATTTGAAATACTTCACTGGGAACCATTCTATAAAAAGTTCTTTCAAATATTAGAACGTCTACAAGGGCTTGAAATCGTGGAAGTAAGCAACAAACTTACAGAAGAAGGGCTGTTAAGTTGGACTAGCAAGACAAAGAATTTACAAAGCCTCAAAATACATACAGGCATGGGAGGCAAGAAATTTCCAAAATGGGCAGTAATACAAGCTATTTTGAACTGCAGAGATAGCTTGATCGAGTTGGATATTTTTGGAGCTTGTGCGGATAAGCCTACGTTTTGGGAAATAATTTTGAAGAAGCAGTGTGACTTGTCTAAGTTTGAGTCCTTAACTTTAAAGGTCAAATTACATCCTGGAAACACTGTGAGTGAAGTATTTGGTCAACTTAGGAGTTTAAAGAATCTCGATCTTAACCATGCAAAAATTCCGGAAAACTGCTTTGCCAATATTAATCAGTCACTTCCATCATTGGAACGCATCACTTTAAAATATTGCATCATTTTGCCAGTCGTTTTGGATCGCTTGGCTGAATGTGAAACTATCAAATCGCTTACATTCAAATGCAACTTAACAGCTTCGGATAGCTTTAAAGTTCTCGATGGGTAAAATCTTTTGCATAAACTTTGAAGATTAGTGAAACAATTTATCATCGCTCAAATATTAAAATTGCAGATACACAGAGTTCTTCAAAAATACTAAATCTCCTTTGGAAGAGGTGACATTTTTTGCACCTGGTGGGGCTCGTATTATCCCCTTAATTGTTGAAAATAGGCCTAACCTGAAAAATTTGGACATTTCTGGAATCACAGGAATCGACCGTTGTGACCTTCTGCTTCTAAATCATCTGAAGTTAACAAACACATCTCTGAAAATAATCGGTTGTGAAGTCTTTTTTGCTAGTCTCTCGGGTTCGTATTAATCTGCCTACTAAATGACTATATGACCTAAATGAATAAATAAAATCTCATGAATTTTTTGAACTAACTCTCATTTTTCTTACTAAATATCAAAGCCCCGGAGACCTTGGACTTGTCCGAACCTCAACTTGAGTAGTTTGCCGTTCGGATATGCATTCTGAATAATGTTCCTGACCATCTACTACATATATTTACTACTGCTAACATAAGTTAAGAAGACATGAATCTGAAGAAGACAAAACTAAATAGAACGAACTACAAGCTACACATACAGTAAGACGTTCGACACACAAAAATGAAGATGAAGGATAACAAATCAAATATGTTTTTACGATGAGTGTTGTAATATATTCCAAGCTATTCCCAATAAGTAAAAGCTGTTTGGTCTTGAGACTTTCTATATGTACTTGTGATTGTGATGGGAATATCCATATGCGACTTTTCACTCCCCATCCATCATATACCAACTTTTAATCTACTAAATGGATCGTAAATCGTATGCTCAGACTGAATAGTGTTGAACACTTTCTGTATAACGAAATACAATAAGATATATCTAGAATAGAACAATACTCTACCAATCGTTCAATTCTATTAAAGAAAAAGTTACAATATTGCAACACATTCAATACAGACATAAAAAATCTGATACAGACTTATCATCGCAGCTCATTGGATCTTCCTGTTTTGTTTTCTTAAAATCGAAGTACTGAATATACACTGTAGTGGGTTTAATATATTGAAAATAATTTTTTTTCTCGAACAGCCCAATTTTTTATGAAAACTTAATATTTAATATGATGGTTTAAAATAGATGAGCAATTTCAGGCACAAGTACAGTTTCATGAATATTTTATTCCCGAATTTTTAAAAAGGTATTGAATATTTTAACCTTCGGGCTGAAAAAGGTTGGAATACACCTGCATGTTTATTAAGAGCTTTCTCCATAATAATGACTTTTATTCTCATCTTCTTTCTCTTTAGCATTTTTTTAGTATCGAACCGAAATTCAGAATTGATCCTGACAAGGGCGATAGAAATAGACGAGAGATGGAATTTAGATTAGAATTTGAAATTACAAATTTTATATATTGCCAATAATGATAATCATGATAAAGCTGAAAGCGACTCTCTCGAGTCTCTAGATTTCCCAAAATAAAACCACAATATCAAAATCCACAATCAGTACTAAAATTGATAGGAAATGTATTAGTAGATAACAAAGTAAGGGTTTGCTGCTGTGTTGTTCAAGCATAACGAATCTGTCAGTCAAAAAACGAAACCATCTATAAATATCCGACCAATCCTTAGTACTGGATTAGATTTCTCATCCGAGATAGGCGAAATGGGCTATGAGAGAGATAAATATCTTTTTGAATATTAGATATCCCTCGGAACTGCAGCACCCATCGTCATCATAAAATATATATAAATATATGTAATTCGATGGATCATACCATCCTCGTCTATCTTTTAAGATGATCTTTATATCCCTCGAATGTTCAAGTCCCAAAAGGCTTAAAATTCAAAGATCTTTAGTACCCTATTTGATAGACAAATTCTTGCTCTAAAATCCGAAACGGTAGAAAAAGCAGACTAGGTTTTTGTATTTGTCCGTGTCGATGTCGATGTCTTATACGTTTATGTCGGTGTGTGTCCGAAGGCTATTCATCTACTACTGATCAGCATAATCAGATTTGTTGGAGATCCTTGTCCTGAAATAACAACTGGTTGTTCCACGTAGATATGCATAACTTGTAATACTTGTATGTAATAGTGTGAGACTAAACGTGGCCGCAAAACATTTAGGTTAATTTGCATATAAAGGACTCTTTGGAGAAAACTAGAGCTTCTGTTCGAAAGGGTTGGGTGTTTAGGAGTTGCTGAGGTTATGTTTATAAAGCCTTTATAAGACTGTTGTAGCTTTTGAATGATAAAAAGTCAAGTTGGCTTGTTACATTGTATTTATGATGATACTCTACTTTTTGCTGCTGGCTGGATTCGTGGGATAAAAATCCTTCATGTCGAGACTGTCGACTGACTATAAAGGAAAGGAAGGGCCATCTCATTCAACAAAACATAATGGATTGTAATATGGAACATAGCAGTATGCAGTGGCAGAGCCCTTGTCAATTATCACCCGTGTAGATGAAGATCTATTGCATAGCATGGATAATCAAGCAAAATCTGGCCATCCTCCTTGTCCCCCTTTTAAGAATCAGATCACAATTAAATTACCTCGTATTAGTTCTTCGTGATATAACGAGATTCGAAATGAGAGATGAGCTTTTGAGCCTGCTTTCGATTCATTTTTGTATATAAAATTTATATTTTAACTTTTTTCGTTTTCAAGATTCATTAAGGGATTTTTATTTGATACAGAGAATGGAAGGTATCCAGATGCTAATATAAATTAAATTTTGAATGTAGTCAGTACAACATAGGTCTCATACTACTAGTTTTATGAAAAATATTTTCAATCGTGTTAGTTGAATTTATATTCTTAATTTTTTTTTTACCAATCCACACTGACCTGATCTAATTTGGACATTTTATTGGAAATTATTTTTAAAATTAAAATCGGTTTAAATTTATTTTTCGAATTGAGCAAAGTTAATTTGATTTGTTATAAAAATATTTAACCACACTTTCTTCGTTTTTTTTTGGGTTTCATAAGTCGCATTTAAACAACAAATTTCAATTCTTTGATGCCAAAAAGTGGAGAAAGTGTAATTAAATATTATTATTAACACAACCCAGATGTGTTTGACAAAACATGAATAATAACCAATTTCCATAAAAAAATATATCCAATCTAAATGTCTAAATTAGATCAGATCAGTGTGAATCGGTCAAAAAAAATAAAGAATAGAAGATATTTGATCATGTAAATACACTATACCCCCAAAAATAAATGGTTTATAATATTCCAGATTTTACATTTTTGTCAGAATAAGCAGAGCATGAAGACTCCCAGTATAATAAAATTAAGAGATGATGAACGAACCCGAGTAATGGAAAGTGAGCCTTTGGATTCTTCTTGTTGGATATATATTTCGAAAGTAAATTGTATTATCCATTGGAAAGAATATAAAGACTAACTAAGTAGAAGCATAAGTAAAATGCATGGATAATTCGGGATGGAAACCAAATCGGAATGGGAAGTACATATGGTCAAGTACAATGAGAAAAGGATACGACCGTCATCCCGTGCAAAATCAACTCCCCGACTTTTATTCATCTCCAATCTATCCTTGTCCCATTAACTCTTTAGTAATGGCTTAGAATATTTCTTTATTTCATATATTATTTTAATCACTATTAATTCATATATTAAAAAATCTGCTAATAGTCTAGTTCCCTTTATAGTAGAATATATTCCCTTAAGCACTAGACATGATGACATGACCTTAAAAATAAGAAGTAGAGGAGGGACCCCTGAGAAAAAGCAATATGTATAAGTGGAGATGCAAAACTCCAGCACTTGTTATTCTCACAGTCGGTGGTGTGTGGTGGTTTTGTTAAAGTCTACCCCTACTAAATATATACTACCCTTACCCTCAGACTACCCGGGTTTCAGAACAATCTGTAGTATAAAGTATGTGCCACCACCACTGAAATGTGTTTACTGTAATAAGGTGGAACTGAAGTGTACAAGGGAGTGTGTATAATGTAGTCTTGTAATAGTATATGGAGTACGAGTACGAATGGATGGATCTCTTCTGCCATGCGGTACTCTGTATATTTTCCATCATCGGGCCTACCCACTTGAGAGCACCGCTTTTTCGGATTCGGATAAAACGGACTGAACCTGCCTGTTCCTCGACCAGTTGGTCTAAATCCACCCTTGAATTCATCACCATCAGTAGTATCATCCATTCTCATAATCAAAACTCATCATCATCATCGCCTATAGCTCTCAACCTTATTGCAATCCCCATTTACTTATTGCCAAACAGGGTGAACTGTTTTCCCTAACTGAGGTGAGTTCCCTTATTATTATTATTTCCAAGGGACTCCCAAACATCTGCTCAATTCCATTTGGAATTCAAAGGCTCTTTATCCCTTAAATAAAAAGACCTTTCATATAATAGAGCAAAAGGTGACTCCCCCCTCGTTCACAATCACAATCGCAAATATAAATCCCATCCATCTCATCCTGAAAAACTCTATCTAAACTTATCACATATGTGATCTGACTCTGTTTGTTCTTAATTTGATCCACCGGACCCTCAGTACTTATTTATGCAATAATAGTGATTCACGCAATCCGAGACTTGTCAATCTGTTTCTGTGACCCACCGTGACAGTGTGTTTCAATTAATCATACCGTTTAACAAGGCTCTATGCCTTCTACTACCAGCTACTATTAAACGATTAAAAGTTACGAGAGGTGTATCATATTTCCCTTTTTTCGTACACAGTTATTAATTCCGATAATTGATACTATGGGACTGGTGGTTGACCTACGTGAGAAAATGACTTCCATGAGCCCATCACATCCTTCTATAGGAGGACGATCTCATTCAAATAATAATCATAATCAACACAATCTTCACCAACATCATCATCTACAGGGTGAACAAGTGGTTCGTAAGAAACGGACTTTTGACATTGCATTTCTCACGGGTCAAAGTGAACAAAAAGTTACAACTACGTTGTCGTCATCCTCCTCATCATCCGTTTTGGTTAATTCAGAGAGTAATAATAATAATAGTGATCATAACCTATCATCATCAAAAAATAAACGCTATTCTAGTCCATCGTCCATAAGTTACTTAACCTCTCTTCCAAGTGAGGACGGAAGTCCATTTAATTTGACCCAAGATGGAACAAACTATTCATCAGACACTTCATCTATGATCGACGTGATGACCAACGGGTCTCTAAGTGAATCAGAATCATCCCCAGCCAGTTCGCCCCGGATCGGACCAACACCAACTCATCCTGTCATCCTAAAAAGCAATAAAGGGAAAGGTAGTAGTAGCAGTAGTTTGGGTAATAATAATGGGAGAAACCCGGGTAGAATCTCAAGTACGAGGAATCTTGTCAAAGAAGAAATACGCTTTGAATCGAAAAGAACCATTGACATAAATCATACAAGTGATTCTCTTAAAATCAAAGAGAACCTTCGATTTTCCACATCCATACCTTCTATCAGTCCGGGGTCAATTCCTTCTAGTGATGGAAGTAATGGAGATCTCACCCTGCCCCATATGACCTTTGCCCTATTCCCCCGCTTCCCTATGGGGATACCTATGGGACTTTCTCAAAACAATCACATTGCAAATGAAATGGCTTCCTCAGGCATGTCATTTACAACAGCAAAAATGATGGAAAAGTGTGAAGGAATCAATCTCTCTTATCATCATCACCATAATAATAATAACAACAATCATCCCTTGGCATTATCAAAACTCCGTGGAGGTTTTCCTGATCATCCTTATGCCCATGCCGCTGCGGCTGCTGCCATGGCTGGTGGCTATCCTTATCCAAATTTGATAATCCCCCATGAACTTCAGCATAGACATCCCCAATTCTCTCCAGGTCATGGATCATCAATGGGAGGAGGTGGGGGTGGCAATAGTATCGCTGTCGGTCAACCGTCACCCCCGGGGATGAATCATCCAGGAGGAGGGGTGACTCTTCTGCCCCCCTCATTAACCGCGCTTACTCTGCCAGCACAGGTACATTTAAAATTCTCTCATTAATTCGTTACTAAAACCAACTGTAGCAACCTTCAATCTACTAGTTTTTAAAATAATTTATATTCATTTGAATTCCAGAATGTCTGTGCAAAGTGCAACATTGGTTTCAGGATGACCTCAGATCTTGTGTACCATATGAGATCACACCACAAAAGGGATTCAATTTTTGACCCCCTGAAGAAACAGAGAGAGGAGAAATTGAAATGTCCAGTTTGTCATGAGACTTTTAGAGAAAGACATCATCTCACAAGGCATATGACTGCTCATCAGGATCGGGCTGAAGAGAAAATTGAAGGGGCTGCTATTGCTGCTGCAGCAGCAGCTTCCGTTGTGGCAGCTGCTGCAATCACCGTTAAAAAATAACGATTTAAATGTATTTTAAATACAATTAAGCTTTAATTAGTAAACATCTATAAATGAATTGAAATACAAAGCAATTTATGTAACCCTTTGTATGTACCCTGTGATAATCAAGAAGGAAATCAAAATCCATGATGGCTATTTCTTAAGGCACTTGGGTTGGTGTGTGGTACTTTAATTAAATTAATCAGATTAAAGCCATTAAAGATGCGAATAAAAGCTAAGAATACATTGTTCAGGATGACCCTAGGAATTTGAAATGAAGTTAAAACAAGCCAGAGCTCTTCATTAGCATAAGTAGCTACAGAAAATGTATGCGAAGTTGTCATAAGATAAGATTGAGATAGCCACTTTTGCCCTGCAATAACTATAATAATAATAATAATATGCTACTATAACCTACAACCTAAAACTACAGCGAGACTCGCAAAGAAATGTACTGCAAAATCTAGTCCTTTTGACTTCTTGTGCGTCAAGTCAACTTAAGTTACTTTATATAGAGAAATGGGCAAAACTATTTATGTAAGTAGTTCAATTGTGTAGACTGTATTTGACACTTGATGTTATGTTATTACACGGAAGTTACCCATTTGTCCGGACACTTGTATCCTAATAAATAGAACTACTTATTGTCATCTCACCAAAGAACCAACTCAACCATTGACTTTCTCCATGTCTTGTTTCATTCATTATTTGCATTGCATATTATTATTTTTGGTAATCAAATCTGCATCATTTATCAGATCTCTCAAATTGTATTGTCTTGTAACTGTGATTTTTTATTGAATAATTTTTTATCAAAAACCATATAGGAACAAGTAAGAGCATAATGTGTTTGGCATAAGTACAACTTACTGAGGGTTGCTGGTAATATATTTTATTTTACATTTTTAATGCCAACTATGCATAAGGAATCTTAAGAAGACTTATTGTACTGCTATATCACATTATAATATTTTAAGGGAATAGTTGAGGTCAGGAAATTTGTATTGTACCATTCTCCTCATTGCTACTACTATTCTTGAATGTCTTGAAATACTTGAAAGTTGGTAGGGATGATGTCTTGATTTTGCATATCTAAACCGTTTCCTTTTATCTTTGTGTCTCTGATTCTATAAAGACGACTAAGAAGAGACCCTGGAGAACTTAAAGGCAAAACACAGAAAGAGGGGCAGAGTTGAAGAAAAGGCTAATAAAGTACGGCCTTTGGTTTCCTGAATTAATTTTATGTACAAGGAAGGGAAATTTATTGCCTTACTTGTCTTACTTTAGGTTTCCTTCTGTTAACTCAGGTCTAATTTGCTTGAACAGAATGACAAGAGGTTGAAATCTGAATTTTGGAGTTGCTTTCGTAGTTTAGTCTATAATGTGTATAATAAGTCTGTAAGTGTGCGAATAGTAAAAGGAGTAGGGCTCGTGCTTGGGTTACCTTATGATCACTAGATTCTAGATTTGAAATGACTTGAGGAACTTGAGGAAGGGACACGGTACTAAAAATTAAATTGAATACGGAAGCTATTACAGTTAGCTTTCACTTTGAGAAAGAGATTGAGACAAAGTCGGTGTGGTTTGGTTACAGAAAATAATAATATGCTACGGGTTAAATGGCTTAACATATTTAGGATTTTTTGGTATTCAAGCCTAATTTTATTGTTTCAGTTCCAGTTCAGTTATACTAGCCTAACTTACTGACAAATAATTACAGTTTTTTTTAAACAAAAACATTTTCATTTTTAAAACTAAAACCTACAGTTCATCTATTGTTGATTGAAAAATCCAATGCATCAAAAAACTCAGTAGTTTCAATTTTCAATTTATCATTTGTTTGCATTGTTGGAGGCTCGATGGATGATCTAGTCTAATAACAAAAATTATTATCGTCTAGTAATTTAATAATTGTCCATGAAATAAACAAACACTAAGAATAAAACAAAATTACGAAAAAGTTTTGAATTAAATCAAAATTATTACAGTAAAATATATAACTACTTATTTTATAATTATTTTATTTTGCACATTTTAAATTGTCAGTTCTTGACTCTGCCTGCAACACCAATTGAAGTAGCCAAATAAAAGAGAGAATTCCGCGAGCGTATGCACTTTTCCAGATATTAGAAGAGTACAAATTTGGGTCTTATTAAATAACTAGGGCTGAAGAAAGTAACATTTAGTATACGCAGAGCATATTCCATTGCTGGTAGACTCGGTGCTTCTAATGCTCCTTTTGGTGGTCTACAATTTATCCTTAACGTGACAGTTAGCAAGTTGAGTTGGTACAAAAAGTTTCTGAGATAAGCAATCTCAATTTCAAAATATGAGTTTTTTCGGCTTTCGAACAGATTTCAGATGCCCCAACCAGCAGCCTCTTCATTCTGATTACATCTCGATATACGTATTTATGGATCTTTCTTCTTTCTACTACTATGTACCAACACTACTGCAGAGTATACAACAGTCAATTTTTTTTGTATAAATTTATACAATATAAATATTATACAGAATACAATCCTGTCTGTCCAATTGGCCCCCTTTCCCCTCTCTAGCTCTTTTTCAGAAAGAATAAATGAAATGACTTGATTGTCATGATGATTACGATGATCACCATCCTTCCTTATAATATATTTCTATAGCGGAGTACAACCACAAGCAAAACCACATACAGTCAACACCAACACGACAGAACATTGTGTTCTACTATAGGGCTTGCCATCCTCTATCAGACTTTCCCTTGACATCGTGAAAGTCTTCTCTGTGTAGTTTACTCTAGCTCATAATAATAAGTAAGTGGAAATAATATCTTCTGAGAAGAAGGAAAACATATTAGTTTTGGGGTGGTGGTAGAGTTGTAACATTTAGAAAATAAGTCAACGTCTGCAAATCTTCTCGTCCTGAATCTGATAAGCATTTTCTTCTCACTTCTTTCTCTACAAATTTTATCCCATATGCCCTTCCGTGGCATCCTATTATCTATTACTAGACAGAAAAATGCTAGAAATCTAGAAAATATGCTCGCAGTGGTCAAGGCTTCTGCCAAATAAAAATATACTTGACATTTATGGAATACATGTAACCTGAGACCATTTTTTAGAGACTATCTTGTTATTCGTTTTTTTAAAAAGAATTCGTCATTTTGATATAAAAACTCAGCTTAAATAACTTATTCAGTTTGCGGTTTGATCTAAAAATCTTGTTCTTGTTAAGTTTTCAAGTTTTAATAGTCATGTTTTTAAAATGAAGTTGCGATTTTAATTTAGATTAATTAATTAGAACTCAGTGCAATAAACCACATCATTTTACTCTAATTACTATTATTTATTATTAGATTTTAATTTTTCAAATTTTATATTCCTGCAAATGTTATTTTGTTGTAATTTTAAAGTTATCTCCTGATGCAGGATTGAGTTAAGTCCGAAAGCATGAGTATCTCAAAATAATTAATGTATGTTAACTCTGTGATTCCTTCATCCCCTCTGGGGTTACACCTATATTATTTATTGTTGTCTAATATGTACCTTTTATTCTGGTGAGAATATCGCAAAGGCAATTTTATAGAGAGAAACAGAGATAAAGTAGGTAGTCAACTATTGATGAACAGTTTTTCTGGACAAAATAACAACAAGGATGATCTGATGCGATCCCATGTGGATATCGTCATAGTTTGTATCGTGGAATTTAGGAAATCACCAGAGGGATAGAATCCAGTTAACTTTTTGGAGAATAGATCAAGAGGCAGTGCAGGCAGCTGCAGAAAGACAATCAATCGTCAAATGTCCCCAGAGTCACTCTGTCCAATTAATCTACGTGTCATTCATCCATCAAACTCCGGAAGATTGTCTTCGTACACTCATTCCCACCATGCATTTATATATACACAACAGTAAAAAGCTAGCTCATTGTTCACTTACAACAGATCAAAAAGCCAGAGTGTAAGAGTACAAGACAAATCTGTGTCTGGAGAAAAGTATTAGATTTTGCACCTTGGGTAAACTTTTTTGTAATCATCATCATTCATGTAAATATATAAAAAATATATTTGGAATACAGAAAAGTATTTTTATTTTTTGCATTTTAAATATTACTGTTTTTTATACTCTTCAATTTCTATCCTATTTAAGATTTTGCTTTAAATGATTACCTATTTAAGTATTCTGGAAAAGCATACATACATGATGTATTATATTTATTTATTTTTATTTATTTATTTACTTTCACTTTACTTTCACTTTGCTACATTCAAAATCATAACTAGATTCAAAACTCGGATCATTGTACTGTATATTTGTATCTAGCTTAAAATGATCATCAATTAAAGCATCAATAATTACATTTTGAAGTCAATTACCATTCTTTCTTTATAATTTTTTTTGTATACTCGAAATATATTCTTATAGTTAAATTCAATTATTAGTAAGTTGATTCAATGTTTTAAAGCACGCATATTGTACAGTTAAAATTTAAAATGAAAAATAGACAAAAACAATTTTATACCCATGTTTTTATTTTTGTTTTGAATTGTTGATATTTTTCAAAGAGATATGAAAACTTTATAATAATATTGTGATGCATCAGATAATCTCTCATAAAGACAAATTCATGGGTCGGTATTACACATAGGATACGGTGATGAGATAACGATTATGATGAGATGGATGATTTTATTTGTCTAAATGTATTTTGCATGTTGACTCGAACTGAAATGCATTAGTCGAATGAGATTGTAGCATGACGAACAGACGATATGGAAGATTGGAGATTGATGTCTGTCTTTGCAAAGGGGAACCTCAACAACCAACAACTCAACAACTTTTGACTACACTTGAAGGGATGACTTGCCGACTTCAAATGATTTGAACACTTTGAATATTCAGATTATTGAATTGCTACTATTTTGTGACGAGTTCAGATGATTTCCCTCTTATACCAATATTATTTCATGTTTTTAGTACTGTTGGAGGTGTAACTATTTTACTACACTAGTGTGGATGAGTTTCAGTGATTTTGTGATTTATTATCCGTGGAAATAGCGACAACTTGTTTTCCACTCTCTAGTGCATGTAGACAAAATCCTTGAAAATCCTATCGGCCTATAAGTTAAGTGGGGAACACAAGGATAGGATTTCAATTCATCATTTCTAGCTGACTTCTTCGGGGCTATATGGTTCCGTGAATATTCTCCTATTTTATTCATATCATCTGATCACGTTATCATCGCTTATCATCCTGTCATATATGTATATTGGTATAAAGTTACAAAGAGAGAGGCACACGTCTTCGGAATATAGTTGATAGTCCAAAATCCAAATGGTAGCAAATTGAGTGAAGGACTAAAACATTTATGGAAATGTGGTGTGGTGTCAACTGCTTTTACACATGTATTTTATCACAGTCTGTCGGTTTAATAGAGACTGACGGACCGACAGACTGGCATCTCCAACCACCAACAATGTATCTATGTAGAAGCTTAAAGAGCTCCCGGATATTCTCTATATTACTTTGTTTTCATCTTTTCATAATATCATTACATTTTCCTCAAGATTCTGTATTTATTAACAAACTGAGTGAATGTAGAAAGAAGAAAGTGTAAAATAAACCCTAGGGAGAAATGGGCAAATTAATTGAAGCTTGGAACCATCCATAGAACTTTCTTGACGCTTCTTAAAGATTGTGATTGTCTCGTAAGTTAAGTTTCGTGAAGAAATAATAAATTAGGAAGGGTACTAAAGGGAATTGTGTTCCTCCCTTATGTCCGCATGTCATGGACTATCTGTCTACTAAATTGAAGACACTGGTTCTCAACAATTATTATTACAACTTACTACACATATTATATAGTGAAGATTCAACATCCATATACTGCCTCATATAATATCTATACTGCTACTACTTCCTGTTGTACTTTTACTATATATCCATTTCCAAGAAACTCTGAGGATTGAATCCCTATGTCCCAACCCTGTCTGATTGTGATTGTCTCCTTGAAGAAGCAAGGATATGAGATTATGAGATGATAGGATACTTGCTTGATAACTGGGAACCAGAACGGGAATAAAATTATGACGACTTCTCAGGCGAGGAGATGATACTTTATACCAAAATCATAAAATTTTACGATTTCAACTTTTATTATGCAAGAGGCTGAAAAGACTAGGAAATCTACTAGCAATACTATGAATTCGAGAAAGTACCCAAAGACCTTATTCTCTTGGTTCGGGACGTCGGGTACAAAAATATACTATAAGAATCTTGTAGAGACAAGTAGACAGAAGGGTTATTAGAGACTGGAGTGAAAGGGCTGAAGAAAGAAAGTTAGACATGTAGCTCTGAGCCATAAGTAAATTTTCGTACCCAAACTATGGTACCGTATTATTATTATTATTATTTATTAAATCAAAACTTCCTCGAAGATACAAAATATAGGTAGTTACGTTTTGATTGGGAAAAAATAGTTATCAAGTAGTTAATTTAGATCATAAAATAAGTGTCATATTCATACATCATTTTGTCATTAGTAATTATGATAAGTAAAATTAAAATTAATATTGAGTCGCAGTAGTTTTAAATTTTCATTCACATTTCAGTTTAGAGTTTTGGAACAATACAAGATGATTCACCTCTTGATAATATATATTTAGTAAGATTCTTTTTGAAAGTATAAAAAGATTGTGATTCAGTTAATACCGACGGCAGTTTATTCCATTCTATGCATGCATTATACATGAGACTGCGATTACCGAAACTATTTTGCTTAGTATTTGGAATATAAATATTGTTTAAATTACGAGTTGGACGATCATGCATGGTGTGGTTGTACTTGACTGAGTCCTTAAAATATGGAGCACAATTGCCATGCAAAATTTGATATATAAGACATTGAGATTGGTAGAAATAAGAGTCTTCTGGAAAGAACCATTTTAACTCATTATAGATTTTATATTTGACTTGATCATGCTTTTTTAACGCTAAAACTATTCTAGCTGAGGATCGCAGTTTATTTTCGATTATTTTAACATTTTTCTTTGACGCAGATCCCCATATTATTGCCATATATCTTAACTTAGGTAACAAACATGCACTAATTATCTGTTTAAAATACTCCGGTGACATAAGATATTTTAATGGATAGAGAGAACGAGCCATAAGGTGGTAACTTCTAGAGATTTTATTTATATGTTCATACCATGTCAATTTTGCATCAATTGTGAGACCAAGGCTGGTGAGGGTGTCACGGTTTTTGATAATTGTACCATTCATGTTTATAGAAATTTCACCAATTTTTGACACATTGTGAGCATTACCTAAAACAATTAATTGAGTTTTCTCCAGATTTAATTTCATGCCATTTTTTGTCATCCAGTCAATTACATATCCTAAGTCTTTTGTCAACTTTTCTAATAATTGTGAGATTTTATCGGGTTGTCCAGCAATACATAGTTGCGTGTCGTCCGCGAATAAAATACAAATACAGTATTTAACAATGAGGGGTAAGTCATTAATGTAGATAGAAAAAATCAACGGTCCCATTACAGAACCTTGGGGGCAGCCTCGTAAAGTAAATTTGACCTGGGAAATTTTTCCATCGGACCCTTTTACAAACTGGCATCTGTATGACAAATAAGATTTAAACCATTCAACATCAAACCCGTACCATTTTAACTTTTCAATTAGGAACTCTCTAATGATTACATCAAATGCCTTGGATAAGTCCAATGATAAGAGCAAACAAATGTGACCCACATTTAGCTCTTTATAAATCCATTCGGTAAGGGCCGTCATTGCTAACTCACAGGAATGTCTGGCACGAAACCCGAATTGACCCTTATAAAAAATATTGTGTTTTTCAATGTGTTTAATTAATTGTGAATGGGCGCACTTTTCAGTTAATAGTGACAAAAAAGATTGAACCGAAACTGGTCGGAAATGTGAAGGGTGTGACGGGGAAGCAATTTTTGGTATTGGAGTGACAGCACTCAGCTTTAAACAATTTGGAAATTCACCTTTAGTAATAGAATTACTTATTATATTTGTTAGTGCATGTGAAACATTCGGTGCGTGTATTGTGTTTTGGAGCATATATGGAGCTAAACCAGATTGGTCTTGCGAAGTTTTACTAGTGTTTTTAAGTTTTTTATATGCAGAGTGCATATCTGGTATTGAAACTGTATGAAATTTGAAAGTATCAAAATTATTGATTCCCGGTGGTTTATTAGGACATTTTGTGGTTATTTTTTCATTTGAAATTGAGCAAAAGTAATCATTTAAAGTGTTTTCGTCAAAGGTGATTTGATTGTGTTGACTAGATTGACATATTTTCTTCTTGACCACCCATAGGCCTTTTGTTTTAATATCGAGATCAATTTTGTATTTTGTGTCTAAAATGATTCGTTTTTTAATTATTTTGTTTAAAATGTAGAGACGGTGTTGTGTAGTTGGGCTAGGTGAGGCTTTGTGTTGTGAGTAAAGGCGATTTCGAAATAGTTTTAGTTGTTGAGTGCTGTCTGAGAGCGTTTTTGGATTAAAAGTTTGACGGATAGTTTTTTGTCGAAAAGGGGCATGCCTATCAAATAGATCAACATGTTGTTTGATAAATACTTGGTACGCTTCATCTGTAGTAAGTAAACTGATATTTTGAAATTCTAAATTTTCCAGAACGTCAAGTCCTAATTTTTCCCAGTCAATATTCTTGTAGTCACGATATACAATTGTCTTCTTCCTTGGTCTATCTTTAGTCATATGTCGTGTGATATTAATTTCGCAGTGATCTGAAATACCTAACTTTGTAACGCTACAATAAGTCGGTAGGTCGTCATT